>MU391975.1:0-303111 GCA_022578705.1 Xylariaceae sp. FL1019 | reverse complement strand
AAATTATTTCGTGCCGGCACTGATAATAAAGTGCAGTTATTTACCGGTTAAGTACGGTTTATAACTGTCCGGTTTATAACTATGTCCAGCCCTGCTGGCGAGCCTGTCTCGGGTTTTGTTACTAGGGAGAGAGTTTATTTCAGAAGATATTAGGTGACACGAGAAGAACTCAAGCTTGGCGAATTTTGTGTAAGAATCCAGTTAAATAAAGAGTCCAATCTGCGCTCACTTCATCCTCCAACTTGACCTGGCTGTCTAGTTGGATAAGGTTGGGTTTCTCGCTTTGCCATTTGGTAGATTCGGTCGCTTCTGTTTTCATTTCGTCACTCCTTCACCAGCTACCTATACCCAATATGCGCCTCCAAGGTTCAGTTGTGCTGCTTGCAGCTTGCGCCGAGCTTGTTACGGCGACTGGAAGACCATTTCGATCGAGAGTTACGTTGAACGACGCCTCAAACAAGATCGCGAGGAACATCCGCAAATGTCTTGGCCCGCCTCCACCGACCGTCTATTTCCCATTGAACTTCCGTAAGTGATTTTCCAGGGCCGAGCTGATTGTGGAAGCTGATACTGACGTGAACTGCGCAACAGGATACGGATTTACTGAGAAAGTAACAACTGATCTTGTCATACCAGGTCGAAATGACACTATCAAAGTCTGTTTTGACCAAGGTTCTGAGAGCTATTGGTTGTTGGACAAAGCCGCAGTTTATAAGCAAGTACCAATTCCATATCGCTAGGAAAACCAGTCTCTCAATGCGAATCATGGCATCTGACGTTAATCTCTGTAGCTGGGGGTGCGATGGTTTATTTTGTCTCGGTCCATGTAACGTCAGCGCCACGCCAGCCTACGACTATTCTGCGTCACCGGACGCCTCGAAACCAGTTCCTTTCGAGTACTTCAGTGCGTATGGTGATGCCGCAAAGTTCGTTGTAGGAGATGCCGCTGTCGAAGACACCATGACGTTTGTGTCTGTCAGCGGGCAACGGTCTACGATCCCCGGTATCGAAACTGCACTAATCGACGCCTATTCGGTATGGCCTTCTCTCCTAGTTAATCCACAGCCCGATTACCCTCCGTTTGTCAACTGTCCAATACGGAGGCTAGTTCTGGGATAGCTACACTAGCCATCTACTTTAGATATCCTCTCGTTTCTCTTCACAAACTAACCACGAAAACCTAGGTACGTGGGGGAGACGACGGGAAATGTACCCCTCAAGACATATCCTATGACCAGGGAATCCTGGGAATTGCGCCTTATCGACATGATGCTGAAGTAAGAAGAAAACACCCACGTCTTCTCTGAAATATGCTATAGTTTTTCCGAAACTCGCCAAACTAATACCCAAAACAGCATAACACGACCGGGCCTCATCCTCGACAGCACCTCCTCGAGAAGGGCACAATCAAAGCCGCTGTCCAGTCGATGTGGATGGATAAACGACCATCTGGAGTTAATGATACCTACACTGGAGGCGCGCTTTTCGGGGGGATCGATTTGACTAAATTTACTGGACCTCTGGTCAAGGTCCGCAGCCTGGTACCCGAGCAGGGGTCTGTAGGCTATTATGTTGCTCCTCCAACAATCAGTTTCCAGGGTAAAAAGATCAGTACTGCTAGCTCCAGCGTGGACCGCTGCTTGGTGGACTCGGGTACTCGGAACGATGCTCTGCCCATTGGATCCGATAACGAGGACGCCTTCTATGAAGCGACAGGGCTTGTTGAGAGCCCCAATGGTTGGACGTCCTGGCCTGGTGAGTGCGACAGCGTCCCGTCGGACGTGACACTCGACTTGAAGTTCCCTGGCATGAAAAATGGAACATCGGTGGACGTTAAGATACCCCTGAAGAACTATGTTCGATGGGACTCCGGAGAGAAGGGACTTTGTCGGTTAAACATCAATCTCGGCTCTTGCACTCTCGCCGCGCCATTCAGTTCCGCTGCTTTCTTTGCTGCTGACGACGAACGTGGAGAGATCGCATTCGCACAAGGTGGAATCTCCGAGATGGGCAGTGGTCCCTCCGAGAACGATATCGTACTAAGAATACCTTGAGATAGGGTCGAGTATTTTCTATCGTTTGCCTTTTAGGTGGTCATCGCATGGACATGGTAGAGACAAATCAAATACGGCCTAATCAAGGCTAAATTTGAGCCAATTCAGTTGATATGGAATGATTGTGTGGTGCTGGAAGTTCTCAATACTAAGGGATCGGATGGGTTCCGATATGTAGTCTAGAGTTTCAGACCATGAAATACGAACTGGAAGCAAGGGGCAGCGCCAAGGATTGGGTACTTCAACGCACATCGCATGCGGGTATTCGGTAGGCACGCGCATGTGCGTCAAACGCTCAATGCAGAACAATCACATTAAGGAAGCATTAGTCAGAACTACTCAAAGCTTTAATACAAGATCCCGACATTGAAGTTGAACTAGCCTGTCTCAAGTCCCTCATTCCCGTCACCATAGAAACCCCCAGTTCACATTGTGTATGATTCTTGAAGAGAATTTTCCATTTCCCTTGAATGACTCCAAACGAATTCTCCCAAGGAAATAGCAAACGTACGCTTCCTATACTAGCAACTTTTGGATCATGTTCAGATGATCGCTCAAAAAGGCCAAATGAGAAAGATAATGACCATAGATATATTCCTATTCAAGTCTGTTCAGTAACTCTATCAAATGTTTCACTTTTGGTACCAAGATCAAATGAACAGTTTCTCTGGATGGTAGAAGGAAGAGCAAGAGAAGTTCCGGATTCATGAAGTGTTCATATTCCGACACAGACCCGTTGAACCCCCAATGATTGTCTCACTGTGATCCCGTTATGCTGCCCTCGAAAGGAGAGTAATCCTACTTGCCCCCAGATTTTGTTGCTTTCGTGCTAGATTGACCTTTTGCCTTTTTCTGAAGCTGTGCAAGCAGGGCGTTATCGCGGTTTTTGGTAGCGTCACTTGCTAATTTGAGTGTGCGCTTGCTTTCAGTCGCGTTCGAGAGCAAAGGAGATGCGGTCCCGATAACAATCAACCTTGCATCAACACCAAGGTGGTGGTAGAATTCTCTTACGAGTACTGATTTTGGACGTGCCACAACAGAACCTGAGGTGAACTGCTGGATGGTCTGATCGATCTGCGAGATATCCTCGTTGATCGTAGTCGTTTCTGCCTGTTGCTCTCTCGTCGTCGTCGCGCTAACTTGTAGGCGTTCGCTGCCGGCAAGGTCTAAAAAATTAATCCTGCCAGGCGAAGTACAGAATGCCTTTGAAGTGTTTGGATCACGCTTGTTGAAAGCAATGGAAACAAACAAGCTAGATCGAGAGGAATTTACGTTTCCGCGTGTTGAAGCAGTCTGGCGTTTTTGAACAATGCTGTCCAGAATACGCGAGGTTTCTTCCGCATTTGCAAGTGGCCTTGTTTCACGATCGGCGTAGTTAGCGATCTTTGTGGACTGCTGGTCAACCAAATCAAACATCTTACCTAGGTAGAACTCGACGGCAGAGATGCTCAATTCGGAATCGTACCCGTCGTCACAGAGCGCAGAACTTTCGAGGCAATCCTGGATCTGTCTTTGAACGATACCAGGATCTGCCTGCGAGCCAAAGAATGTATGAGTCTTGCCGCTCCCGGTTTGACCATACCCTACAATGGTGACAGATGCACATTGCAAAGCCATTGAAGAGAAATTCTTGATTGCGTCGAACACGTCGGCGTTGCTTTCGCCAGGCCCGAAAACACGCTCGAATTCGTAATCAGTGGACTTGTCACTCACTTTACCTTGAGAGTTCCCGCTCGTCTCTTTCAAACGTATGCATTGCCAAGGACCGCCATGGGGATTGGAAATGTCCATGAGCTTGTCCTTTGACACTTCAGGTTCCGCTCGGATCCGAGCCATGGAACGAGTCGGGCCATATCGGGCAAGCTCGCGGACCATGTTGTTGTTCCGATTGTTAAGTTCTTCATTTTTTCCCTTCAGTTCTTCATTTTTTCCCTTCAGTTCTTCGTTTCTTCCTTTCAGTTCTTCGTTTCTTCCTCTTAGTTCTTCGTTTCCTCCTTTTAGTTCTTCGTTTTCTTTCTTCAATGTCTCATATCGGAGATCCGGCTCATCCGTGACGGATGTCTGAAGCTTGTTGTGTTGTATCTCGAGCTCCTTTATGCGGGCCTGAAGCTGCTTGTTTTCTTTTTCTATAGCAACGTCAGCGTCTGATCCTTGCACCTTGGTTTGGTGCTGTTGGAGATCGCGGCACGAGCTGACCGCGTTTCTCAGACTCTCCTGTGTAAGCTTTGTTGCGTCTACGACGTTGTCGAACGCATCAAATAATTCAGGATCTGTGCGTTTTTTGATATCCTGTGCTATAGTCTCCAGACTTGCTGCGACCCTGCCCCCATGGTCACAAATTACTCGCACGATGGCTGTCAGGAAGTGATCCGTCATGTTCGAAATAAAGTGCTTGGTACAGAAATGTAATGGAATTGCCTTGATTTTGACCTTGCGTGCTAAATCCAGACTTATTGTTATTATGAAGTGTTGAATGTGTGTCTATATTCGAGAAAATGTAATGGAATAGTGAAACTTTATATACTTAAAGAGTAATCGGAAGAACCACACCCCAGGATCAGCAGCACTTCCTTCATTTTCGCGGCGTAAAGAGTGCCTGTTATGTGGCTGAGTCTCGTGCACAAACAACATATAAACAGGTCATCTTCAGGAATTGCTCATGAAGGATTAGCGATTCTACTCTGGAGACCTATTGTTGCTCTTGTTAACGATACCGTTTCCTCACTGACTCCATTAGTAACAAAGGCTCTTTTGGCCATAGCAGACTTCTTTTTGCCCTTCGACTTTCTTTGAATTGAGATTTATTGGACTCGATACTAAATGGAGAAGACAAAGGGTAGGGAAGACTCGTCTGCAGTATGAGGATATTGCGAGGTAATAGTATAGGCAATGTTGAGATGGGCCGGATTACCTAACGATACATGTTTTTAAAGTCAATTTTATACAGGTATTCCTTGGTGAATTACGAACTACTGTACTCTGCATGTACCAAACGAGGTAGGTGACGGTAAAGGTACGGTTTGGGTTGCAGGGCAAGTGAACCTACTGGCACAGTCGACATCGCTTCAGGACGGTGTCGCAAACTTATATCGTCGGCTCAAGTTTTCTTCCTCCTGCCACTTGTCTGTGTCGTTCTCATTTCGCTTTCTACTTCATGAGTCAGCGGTCTACCCTGCATCAGCGTTGTGTCAATGATGAATCTGGTAAGACTGATCATGTTTCAGATATGTTCCAGTCTCCGGCCCAAAAGGGACAATACATCTCCACTGGTGTTTAGGTACTGACTTAGCTCCCATAACCACATTTCGGGATCAGATCGGATGTGGCTGATGTGCTCATGTTCATCTCCTAAACAGATACATGAACGTAAGGATGTGAGATAGTATTAAGTGTCCACGAGAGTCGGAGACTAGTGGCTTTCGTTGGAAGCAAGTGAGTCGTGAGTCGCAAAGTCCCGGATCTTCGATGGTCTTTACTGTATCCTCTCAGAAGTGTGCCGATCGCCGGTTCGGCTCGGTGCGTTTTGCCAAGAGGGAGATGAAGTCCACTGCCCGAACAGGGATGTTGCAAGTGGACGCGCACAAGGACACACGTATTCCGTACTCCGTATCCGTCTGTCCACGCGCAGCACTTACGTATTCTCGCACACTCGAGCTGCTCACTTTCTCTGTTGTCGTGACATACAGCTACCCAAGCTATCGTTGTCAACTATTGCGAGCGAGTGAAAGTGTCATCTGGAGTCAGTGGATCCCGCCCTTCTCACATTACCGTGCGCTACGGGTTGCGACGCTCGCAGGTGGTGTCTGAAGGTGCAAGCCAGCGAAGCGAGTGTCGGTAGACGGCATTTCACGCCAAACGAGAAGCAACTCATCCATGATCTCTCCATCATGAATTTAGTGCTCCAAGAGCGTAGGTACATCCATCCGTACAAGTTTGTACCTCACAAGAAGCTGGGATCATCTAGAAAGATAAGGTGGGATGGAAAGGACCGAGAAACATGATTGGCGAATTGACCACAGCTGCAGATGCCATCGCCGAGGCTAGCGAGCTACAGCCGAGCATTTAAGGTGCAGTCGAGGCTATCGCGCACACGTAGGTGCTGTACATGATACACTTCCATTGTAAACTGTACCTACTGTAAAGCTCTCGACAGTCTCGTGTGTTCCGTTGTCTGGACTCTGCGATGAGTGCGATACGTACGGCTCACTGACCCTTGTTCTCGACCACGTCCCTCTGCCACTTGACCGCTACCAAGTTCTCTGCAAGTTTACGTGTACTCGGAGAGATAACTGAGCCCGTCTCGCCCGTCCGCTCGCACGTATGGGGAATATCTCTTACGCTAATCTAGCTCGGCGCTGCGCTAATTACCAACCACCCGTCTGGTTTTCGGTGGTGGATTGACTTTGAGCAAAATGCCATGCCCGTGTGCCAAATTGGCGGTTCGCATTGTGGCCGGTCTACCCGTACGGTACACCCGCAGTGTGAACCGAGCCGCGGGCGGCTTGTTGCCCTGCTTCTTCTTGCTGAGGGCAGTTCAAGTGGGAAGCTGGGTCGAGCAAGTGCAGCGTGGTCTTGAAATGAAGGAGGCGATGCATGTATCAGGTAGAGTGCAGGCTTCTGCCGAGGTAGGTAGGCGAGGTAGGTACGGGTTACTGTCGGTAGTAAACTGGTATCCGTAGTGGCATGGAAGACGAGATGAGTCGCCGTTGGAGCCGGGCAATATACGTTATCTCGACTCCAATTTCCCGTCTCTGGCATCCAAAATGGTTCAATTACAAGCACATAGCTTCCAAGATGGCACTACTAATACTACCTATTGGAAATTCAAGTGCTGCAGGCAAGAGCACTAGCTTGGGTACACCCACCTACCTATACCTTAACCTGGCCTAGGGTTAGTAGGTATGCTGGGTACTAGGTACCTACCTAAGGTATGTAGGTAGCTGCAGGCAAGTGTTTGTAGGAGCCCAAAGGCTTCAATGGGCGGGCTCATGCGGGTGCACCCCCCCATCCCCCCTGGTTGTTTGGTGAACGGGCGAGACGAGACGGCGGCGCCTGCTTTCTTCACGATGTCTGTCTCGGTCTCGTCCTCTTCGCCTCTTGACGCCGGGCTCTTTCCTCCATCCTCGCTCCCTCTCCCTCCCTCCCGAGGCATAATCACAGGAACAGGAACAGGAACACTACCACAAACAAAATTTTACAACACAACTCATCGTCTGCAGCAAGTATCAACATTTGCATTGTGCACATCTACACACGTACTCCGCCCTCTCAACTGCCACAGTCCACCCGAATCCATTTCACCACCACAATCACCATGTTCACCGACGGTGTTGCGCTGCTGGCGCTCTCTGCCCTCACGCTGGTCTCGGCCCAGGCCAACTCCAACTCAACCTTCACGATTGACCCCAGCCTGATCGACAGCAGCATGGCCAACACCTGGTGCAATACCGAGTACAACAGCTGCACCACTCTCTGCGGCAGTGTCTCTGTCAACAACTGTAACTCGGTGAGTCACACTCACCTTTCAGGCCCGTTCCTGCCGGCTAACACGCAGCCTCTGCTTGTAGACCTCGCTTGACTTTGAGTGTGAATGTTCTAGCGGCACATTCCCTGACATGAACAAGTACCGAGACACCATCCCCTGGGTAAGCGAAGCCACTCCTTTTCCACTGGTTGGCACTGCCACTCCTGACACTTCCATTTCGACCAGTTCGTCTGTGGCCAGTTACAGGCCAACTGCATCGTCGAGAACGAGAACAGCCAGGCCGGCCAGTTGAACTGCTCCAACACCTACGGCTTCAAGTGTGCCAACGAGACCGTCGAGGACAATGCCGGCGTCGGCGCTTCCGACGGCACCACCACCACGTCCAGCGCTGCCTCTAGCGCCACCGGCGCATCCCAGACCACTTCTGCTTCCACCTCGTCCTCCACCGGTGCCGCCCCAACCGCCAACATCCAGATCATTGGAAACGGTGCCGCCGCCATGGCTGTCGGTCTGCTTGCCTACGCTCTGTGAGCGCGACGCGACTTGTTTACGGTGATGATTCCGACCGGTGTTCTTTGGAGTTCTGGCACGCGGCGTTCTTCCCATGTGAATGCGACAAATACCACAAGATACGATGCCCCCCTTTAATACGCGACGACAAAATGCTCGACGACAGAATGGCGAATTGGCGTAAGTTGGAGAAGTGAAGAGGTTGATGGTGTGCAGTTTGGAATTGTCCGATCAAGCTCCAGGGCCTTTCAGCAAGCTTTAGCCAAACTAGTAGAGATGTGGTAGATTGATGCGTGCCTGTTGTGTAAGACAGACACGATTTTGCTTTCGGCCTAATAAACTAGCTTTGCCTTTGGAAACAACTGGTAGTCCAGTGTCTGTGATGACGAGTGTGGCGTAAAGCCCTGTTCTGCTCACACCCAAGTATGCAAAATGAGAAACTGCCGTTCTCCGTAAGCTGCGCCATTCTTTTCATTCCCTGTCCGCTGACACCATGCTTGCTCTTACAACATTCCATGGGTATGATATATCTCCGATTGCTAGACTCCGAAATGCTCTAGATATCAGCCTTTCGTGTCCGTCACCCGTGCCATCACGATCCGTTCGTAGCAAATAACATTATTGCTCCTCTCCGCCACCATATGTTCTCCCCATAAGTAGTGAACACGGACTTGTGGAGCGTGGTCCAGTACATGGTACAGTCCCTAGTGTCAGTCCAGCTCAATGCGTCAGTATCAAAAGCTGAGATGTCTATCTTTGGGACCTTCCGCGAAGACTAGGGGTCTGGTCAGAAACACCAAGAAGAATGCAATTAGGCTGGAATATGGCTTCCTCGTTTAGAGAGGGAGTTATGCTGCTGTACAAGTTGAGAGATTTCTTCTGCTTGTCACGTGCCATTAATAACACCCGCCATGGCTCTGTTTCTGTCTCTACCTGATGCTTTGGATAAGGCCCAGTGAGGTTTGCCAACTAAGTAGAAATTGTCCATTTAACAACTGCTTGCATTGTTTAATTGTTTATATAAGTCCTAGTATAGTAGGATACGTTATGACGGGATACATGTGTCGTCTTATGCCATTAATAAGTCCGGCCTTATCAAAGTCAGATGAATCAGTTTTGAGTGACCTCCGTGAAAGCTGGCCTTAAGTGCAAGATGCAGCCAGCTTCAAATCTCTTGCATGATAGTTGGGGTTTGACGAAACAACCCATAATCGCATGGTTTTGAAATGGCACTTTCACATTCAACGTTGTTTGAAGTGCATGGTCTTGTTGTCACTATAAGAACGATGGTATAGAGACTCAGGTTCCACCTTTCCTGATTCGTGTGTAATCGGTTAAACAGTCGTTAGCTAACTGCTGGAGTTTCATCAGCTATATCTGGTGGGTGACATTATGAATGGTTGTTAATATTCGGATTACTTAGTTTTATCGTCTTGAGAAAGACGAAAAGATATTCTGTCTTGCCCAAGATAATTTCCTAAAAGCCACATAGCTCATCTTTACTCACTGGATGATGACAGAAACTAGACCACCGTTGTATAATAATGCATATCATCATCAATCTTACATAAGTAATGTTATAAAGACATGCAATATATTAAGCGGCAAAGGCTCAGAATTCCCTTAACCACAAGCTGTATGAACTATGAGAGTCTTAACATTTATAGCCGCTTTCTTCCAAACAACAGACAAATTTTTAGCAGAATAAAACTCTCAGTCCTAAGCGTTCGGTACATCATCTTATCTGTTTACATCTAGCTTTGTTTGTCTGTAGTTGATTCAATGGCTGAAAATTGCTATATGACTTTCGCAGGGTTGGACCCAGCGCTGCTGGAGTAGCAAGGCCGAGATATTGAGGCAAGTGCAAACTTCGTAGACGCCGTGAGTATCCGCCGTAGTTTGACGACCTGCGTATGTATGGTGCTCTTCATAACTTATATTTCGTCAACTCAGGCAAGCTACTAATGTACAAACATCTTTAACCCTTCTCAATCTGCTGGTTAAGCCTGGTGTGGGTTGAACAAATATACGGCGAAGTGTAGCAGACTTTGAAGCAGGCAATCATGTAGGATGGTGTCATTCACGTAGTTATTCTGAAATCTATTTTTAAAAATTTAATATTAATTTATACTTCAAGATTATCCACTGATGCCATCCTAACAGAAGAAAAAATCTAAAGATTGTAAAATGATATCTCAATATACATAAACCAATGTAAACATGTCAGTCCATCTAGAAGTTGCGCCGATGTAAATGCTCCAGCCGTCGAACTCCAAGCAGCCCATGCGTGGTTCCTTGCTCATAATACATGATAAGAGAAGACAAGGAAGGAGAACGAGTGGTACTAGAAGATGGCGATGCGTCGGCTCTGGTGCTTCTTGGCCTTGGGCACGTTGACGCTCAGGATGCCGTTGTGGAGCGAAGCGGTGACGTTCTCGTGCTCGACGCGTTGAGAGAAGGTGAAGGAGCGGGAGAAGCTACCCTTACTGCGCTCGTGGACCAAGTATCTCACGTTGTTGACAGGTGCAGTCTCTGTGCTCGGGGCAGGATCCGTAACTGCAGTCTCGACCTTGGCAGGTTCTGTGACAGTGGTGGCGGGAGTCTGCTGGGCGGTAGAACTTGTTGTTGTCTGACCGTCATCGACTTCGCTGTGGTCCTCGACAGTGGCCTGGTACGACTTATTCGAGCTGGTCTCGTGGGTATCAGCGTCAACTAGGACGGCATCATCGTCGGTCTCTGGGGCAACAGCAGCACCACTCGTCTCCTCGTCTTGCTTTTCGGCAATGGTGTTCTCAGCCGAGGTCGGAGATGGCGAACTGGATGTGTAGGTTCGCTCTACTCTGCCTTGGATGACGATGGTTTGCGGATCACTGAAGTCGATGTGGACATTGTCCTTCTCCACTCCTGGCAGTTCGCCATAGAGTTCGTAGCTCGTATCATTTTCCTGGATGTCAAAACGAGGGGAAAAGTGATTCGCGCGACGAGAGATGCGCTGGGGCTGGCAATGTCCGCGGGGGGCACTGGGCTGGTTCAGGTCATCCAGGAGATTGACGAGGTTGCCCAAGCTCAGGCGGTTGTTGAAGGGGGAATAGATGGGGTAAGTTGTGAAGACCGACATCTTGGCGCGTGGTTGCGACTCAAGGAGCTTGTTTATAGTATAAGAATACAGAGTGTATAGTAGAGCGAGAATAGAATTCTTTGGTGTTCTGTCTTCTGTGTGTAGACTGAGGAAGAAACATTTGGGGAGACATGATGTTTGGCAAGGTCTTTATACTTGCAATGCATCGAAACAGGCACATTCTACCACGTTCAAGAAGTCGTGAATAATCAATCCGACGAGTATCCTGTGTCATCAAGTAGAAGGAAACAGACTGATCTAGGCAGAAGACCGCGTGTTCTTGGTGATACTCGCGGCGACTGGAGGCAACACGACCAGTCACGAAATCGGCAGAGGACCCTAGAAACTTCTCTCGGTTTCGACCACTTACATAACACGGTGAAACGCAGCCTTGGGCACTTAGAAAACAAAACACTCCAGAACGTGCTGGATGACAACGAGTCTGTTTCTTTCATATGTCTACAAGTATTTTGTTATCCAGCTGATATACCGTGGGCCTATCCATTAAGTTGTCGTGGACAGACTGGACCTTGAATTAGACGTGCCGTGTAGACCGCATAATAGATGGGGCCTGTCGAGCTGGAAGTGGCCCGGACCTCTGATTGGGTGTCTGCGCCACACTTCGGAATTAGTAATCTCAACATTGACGACCTCGACGGAATGCCCGCCGCGCGCAGCCATGTGTACCTAGGTACTGAACCCGGGCATGGTGGCTATCGACAGAGGCACTCCAAGAATGAATGACCTTGGCTCTAGGTAGGGAGGTAGGTGGTGGTTAATCCATACCTAGACCTTCAGAATTGGCTCTGCACGCTCGCCGGGACGGGACTCTTCAAGACTGGCCGGCATCAAACTCGCGAGATCGCCCGCGGCCGTCTGAGATTTCCCCATTTCCCCCAAAATTCCCCGAAATGTGTGTCTTGGCAGGGGACCATGACATCACGTTGTTCATGATGACTGGGGATCTGGATTCTGCACCTTCTCGACTTTCCAAATCCCCAATTCTCACATTCCGCGCTCATCTGGACCGCCGTCTCTCAAACTCCACTTTCATGTGCAAGTTGCAGATCGATCGCCGTTGGAATCATCATTCTTATCGAGTCATTAGACAACCCATGCCATCCTAGTCATGAGCCTAGCGGCATCTCCACGTAAAACATCGCGGCCTCGGCGGGGCTACACTACGAAACACCTCATCGACGTAATCCCAAAGTCGGCAGCGCTCAACTTGGTGCATCTAAAGCCCTGGGTAGTGTGCAATGCATTGGTTCCATCGCGATCGCCAGTGGTATGAAGCATGCACTATGCATGGCGATATGGCTGACGTCGTTATTCTCGTGATATATGATATCGTACGATAGCTTCCTCTCTACTGACCAGCAGCATGACGTTATTACCTGTTCCACCCTTTGTTTGCCTCTCTTCCCAGGTGAACAGTCCAACGACGCCTCGACAGAAGTATTGACACTCCGTCGATTGCGCCAAGACTCGACATCCGCCTTCTGATTAGATCCAAGTTTGTCATCTATACGACACTCCCACCGCCCTCAGGATGGAGGCTCTCGAGCGGAGAAGCCTCGGAAGACCCATTCGTGTCATCGCCGCACACAGGTAGTCGTGGAATGAGAATATCTTCAAGACATCAGGTAGAAAATTATGTTACATAGCGCGAATAGGATGTGGCCAGGGAGTATATCGTGTAGATGCCCAGCATAGTAGGAGTGACCGATTCTAGCTTCGTGCTTCGTCAAGGTAACCTGACCTTCTAGTAGCCAACTTCTTTCTCTATTTTCGATCGTCGTGTAGGTACGTAGTGCCTGCCATCATCTAAATCCCTGGGGCATTTGTGGCGGGAATCCAGCAGCAATGGCCATGTTCGTCCTGATATTCATGGCTGGAATAAGAGGTGGACTTTGCACTCGGTTGAACAATCCAATCAGCTTTCGGCCCACCGTGGGTTCCAACTCTGTGCCGTCGCGCGCGATCTTGACCTCCCGGTTCGAGTTCCAGGGATTCCGTAGCCCACGGGCTCGGTAGAATGGCAGTCTTGTGGTCGAGAGCCACTCTAGTTTGAATGGTTTGCCCCATGCCTTTGATCCGCCTTCGCCATCTTGCATGCTTTTGCTGCTTTCCGAGTCTTCAGATGGCGTGTCTGATGTTACTTCTGTCTCATCCCTCTCAACCTCCCAAAAGATTGTACCTCGAGCTGAATCGTCTATGATGCGGCCGCGGGGACAAGTCTCTGTCGCTTCGGTTGGGATCGCTCGAGGCACGTCGATATCATTCGCCGGCTGGGCTGTCGGTGCGAATTCGATGGCTGCAGCTGGGTCGTCATTGATCGAAGAAGTCATTCTGGCATATCCAAAGTATTCGCCCGATTTGTTTGCAGAAAAAATGAGATAGACATTATCCACGGCCTGTATTGGAAAAGTTTTAATAGGAAAATCGAGATAATGTGCAAAATCTCCCCTACTTACCCTGAAAGCTTTGTTGAGAGCATCTTCATTGTGTGATTGGGTTGCCCACACACCATTTCTGACGCTCAATTCCAGATCTTCCACGGTGAGACTCTTCAAGATAAAAAACTTATCTTTTTGTGAGGGGTTTTCTACCGGTGCAGATTTTACCTCTGTTTCTGCCCCTGCGGACGGTGCAGAGGGGCTCCCAGGTCTTGGACTTGATGGTGTCGGTTCTGAAGAGACGGGTGCAGGTGGCGAGGTAGCTGAAGGGCCAGTGGGTGCTGTTTGGCCCTGTGTGCCTTCGACTGTGCTCTTCCGCAGTCGGCTAACGAGACGGACCGACTGGTATTTCGAATCGTGCAGCTTTTGCTGAGCTGTAATGCAACTAGGCTCGTCCTTGAAGTTTGCAAAGGCGCAATTGCTCTTAGATATTAAGAAAAGTGACTCTAAACCGATGGCTTCTCTGCAGACATGATGAACCAGGCTCATAAGATCAGTCTGTGGGGGTAAGTTTCCGACCCATATTGCATGACCTATTCCCCAACGTCAGCTTCAGACTCGTTTCGAGGGCTTTCTCTCATGAAGGAGGGGTTTTTGTGTTGGGGGGGTTCTCTTTGACAATAATGTACTGACCGCTTTGGCGTGGCTTGCGCGGAGGCCCTCGAACAATGTTGGAACGATTTCCAGATACATCTATTGTAGCAAGTCAACCAGAGTTTACGGACTTGCAGCGTAATTTGTGACCAAAGACATACCCTCGTTTCGAGCGACACCTCCACCAAGTCCTCCACCGCGGTTGTGCCTTTGCGCCGACATAGTCCCTGTGAATTCTCCTGAAAACCCATCTGGCGAGACATATTGGGACCGCTGCATGTGACCTTGTAGTGGTACATTCTGCGCAGGATAGTGGTTCGACGAGGGATAATAATAACCAGGAACTAGAGGCTGTGATGGATTCGCCATGCCCGTATTGGGATAATATCCCATGTTCATGTTCGCTCTGGGCGGCAGACCGGACTGATGCGCCTGATGCTGAGAGGTTGGCGACATCTGAGTATTGTAATACTGTGGTATTTGTGCTTGCTGAGGCATATAGTATTGTTGACTGGCGAGTTGTGGCACATGCTGCTGCTGTCCATGAAACGGCATCATTTGCGGCACCATGCTGGGAGCAGAGGGCGCATACCGATTCTGTTGTACACCCGTGTATCCAGATCTGTAGGCAGTTTGTGGCAGAGCATTGGCCATGGCATTCATATTGTACGGTCCATGTCGATCGGCGCCTTGCGTTTGCGACATGTCAAACTGGTTGGAGAAGATGTTCGAGTGTGTGGGATAAAGTTGTTGGTACTGAACTTGGAACGCAGCATGGTTTGAAGGACTCGGAGTTTGCGAGTATGCTGAGACTACATTGTCCACTGCTATCCCTTCCATTGTATTCTGGACATTTTCGTGGTTCGCGAGACCATTGTCAGCGATCGAGTTCGAAGAAGCATGCTCCATTGGAATGCAAGAATGTCTGAGGCTATTCGTGGATGCGTTCGCAGATCCCAAAGTGGGTGAGTCTTGATGGGGGGAGTCGACTTCTTTGAAATGTGGAAGGGGCGGTGAGGTGTGACACAGTATTGGGCTGCTCTAAACTTGTGTCGAAGTCCTTATCTCAAAGTGTTCTGAATATTATTCATATTAAATGTCGTTACTACTGGCAAGAAGCGAAGTATAATGGAGCCGAATACTGCACGCCGGTAACTCGAATCCAGAGCTGCTGGTTGCTTTCCACTCAACGGGGACGAGAAAGGTTGGTATTCTTCCTACTGCGTAGAGTCGTGACCAGCAATAAGACCAACCTCAAAGCCGCTCCAGGACTTGGAAGTGCGCACGAGAGAATGAAGCCAAGCTCAAGAAGTTGTCGAGATGGGGTCTAGGGGTGTAAGACTAGAACTAACCAACAGGGGTCGGCAGCAGAAGGTGATAAAGTTTGAAAGAGGGTTGATAGCTATGGGAACCTTGGCACTGTGTGTGCGCTGATAGCCTTGGACCACTGTGAGGAAAAAGATAAGTGCCAGAGGAAAAGAGACAGGATTGCCTAAGGCCAGGGAGTTCTCGAGCAGGAGCAAAGGATCGTGTTGCTTCTTTGGACGCGAGACACAGAACGAATGAATATTGTAAGTGGTGTGGCTAACAATCGAGACGATGGTGGCTCGACATGATTTGCAACCTGAACCACCTGGGCTAGAGTATAATAAGTAATGAAACAAAGAGGACGAAGCGACAATCCTTACCTCTTTTCTCTTACAGCTATGCAACGAAGGATATTAGAAAGACATCATAAGACTATTTGAGGAAACAATATAGGCGACAGGGAACCACTCAGAGCCACTATTGTTTGACTTGCAGTACATATTATTGTGGATGAACCGAAAATACTAGTCCAGTCCCGGTTCCAGCATCTAGTCTTGGAAGTGCGGAAAGTGGTACTCGAGTGGTACTCCGTACTCATGGATTACAGAGAGCCTAACGAAGTCCCGCTGGGGATAGTCAGCGAAAAAACCACATGGAGCGATGATGCAGAAAATCCCGGGATCCTGGGCCGGCTCTTCTATCCACGCAAAGTCTATGCTGAGACTATGTAGCTCTGGCCTGGTTCGGCAACAAGAATCCCCCAACTGCGCCAGAGGGCGAGTAGCCAATGAACAACACAGATCGATGGTCTCATATAGAGACGTGGTTCGGGCAGAGCATGCGGCATGGAGCCTGGTACAAGGAGAGCAGGGGAATTCTGCTTTCGACACGCGCCAGCATTGGAACCGTTTCTTCGACATGTTTTTGCCACTGAACCCTGGAATCTGTTGGAGGGGGTTCCCGAATAGGGGTCCATAGGTCCTTGCCGGCCCAGTTGTCCTAATTTTCTCAGCAAAAAACCTAATACACGGGCTTGGGTTCATGTTCTCAAGGTGCCGGGCCACACAGCGCACAGAGAAGAGTACCGAAAGTGAATGTGACGACTCAGCCACATACGGTCTAGACGGGTCTGTCTGCAGTACCCAGGCGACTTGTCGATCATGTCCTCTTGCTCCCGTCGCCTACATGGATAGCGAGGATACATAGCATGATAATTAGTGAGTACGAACTGCATGAGGTGCATTGTGTGGCGGAAATCGGCGGTTCCTGGACATGGAGTGGCTCGTAGCTTGTGCGTGTCGCCAGTAATTGACAAGACCACCTGGTCACTCACACAAACAACCTGGCATCTGGTCCGCCTGGGTCTACGCTTTACGCAGCCTCGGCAGCCCGGGCGCTCGTCTGGGCTGGGAATTAGTGCAATCCAGGAACCACCTCGCCACTAGGCTTTGGCACTCTGGACTGGAGCGGAGCGGAAGAGGGCCGGGAGGAACTCGGGGCCGGGCATTTTACATCTCGAAAAGCATCCACCTGCACATCCTCCCCCAGTCGGTTGCCTCACGGACGCGAATAATTGGCGTCCTGTCAGGCACTGGTGGTTCTGCTTGAGCGATTCTGCTTGCCGAGTCGAGGTGCTCATGGCGCTCAGTGCGCGGGCGATCTCCAGCCGGGGCGTATCTTAATTACCATGTTACTGAGGCTGGGCATTCGAGCATTCTTTGAAACTTGCCGATCTGCACCCTGGCGGCATGGAAACTATGATGAAAGGCGCACCGACATTGCGGAGAGAGCCGCAATCGATTTCTGGCGATTGGAAGGCAATTCTCCCGTTTCCCCATCCTGGATTCTGTGGAGACGACGACTCCAAGAGCGAACGTCATCGCACAGCTAGTCTCTTTCATCGGCGCGTCAGTGGCGCAATCGTGCATCAACCCTTGCTAGGTCTCAAACCCTTCGAACGCCCTTGAGATCGACCACTGTTGAGAGCTCGAGTTCTGCTCGAGATGCCAAAGCTGTGTCTGGCAGCAAGTCGCCAGGGTCCTGTTGGGCGCAAGGCCAGATTGATCTATCGGCGTTGTGAGAGTCGAGGGACGGGCGGGAAGGCCGATATCTTGTTGGGACGAATCCAAAAAAAGACGTCTTGTACCTACCTGTACCAAAGTAAGGATATAACTGCACTGCCACAAGTCGAGCCAAAGTGGTAAATTGTCGATCAGATCTCCCTGTTGCGCCTCAATTGCGAGATTACTAGTGGATATGGAGGGGACGGGACCTCGAATGCGGGACACTGTCGAAATTCAGAACACCAACCTCCAGGTCCAGTCCATCTGACCAACATCCAATCCAATGTGTACCGGCAGCCACAATGTGGCAACAAAAGCTTACACTACTAGGCGAGGCGCGGGCCAAAAAAAGTGTGACGCAAGAGTTCAACCACTATGTTAACTACCGCCATTTAAAGTGTAAAAAATTAAAAGAAAATTATTTCTAAATACTAATATATAACGAAGCAATTAAACAATAAATATTAAGCATTAAAAATAATTTAATTAATAAAATAAGCTTTTACGAATATATTAAATAGCAGAGTCAATAAGGTGGTTTGGGGTGGCTAGGTAGGCCAGAAATGCCTGTTTTGCGGTCTCACTTATTTTGGCCTCTGCCTCGCTAGGTACATAAACCTTAGGTACAAGACGGGAGTTATCAGTTCTACATGTAACACCTGGCATGGCCCCCCGGCATCAAGCCAGCCAAACTACCTCTTGGACATCCTCGTACGCTGTTGATTTGATCACCAGAGAGCGTAGAAAATCTAAAAAAAGAATTCATGAGAGATGGCCATTTTGTGTGTAGCATTTGTATGCTCGGCGGGGTCTCAAGTTGGGCAGGATCTGACATCTACATACGGATGTATGTAAATCTACGGTAGTGTTATCCTTGGGAAAGGGTGGCAATCTCGGACGCCAGATTTTGCCACCTCGACGAGGTATGCACGATTTCAAATTCGACAGACAACGCCAGGCCCCAACATCCAACACGGCCAGAAGCTTGCATTCAGCATCTGTCGCACACTGTTTGGCACCTGCTGAGATGTCTCTGCCGTTCTGCATAGCACAGGCAGAGGTACAGAATACAGGATTAATGTTGTGGTAGTTCAGACGAAGGGAATAGCTACAGGCATCGCCGGATGACGCGAGATAGCCGATAGCCTGATCGCCCAAGCTCGGTTGAAGCTAGCATTTCCTTTCCAATATGCTCTCTGAATCCGGACAGGATTAATTGACCCTCGACCCCATCTGTAAATTGTATGTAATGCCGTTAAGCCCGAACGTCTAACCCTTCGCACACTATAGTTCCTTCACAATCTTTCGATCTACCGTTTTTTTTCGCTGAGACTATTATCGAACCTACATGTACTTGCGCAATATCCTTCACCATCCAGACGACGAGAAGATGATGCAGGTGCGCGATTAGCTAAACTGTACAGTATTCCACGCGGATGAGTCCAAGTTGAAGCCGGACCAAAAATTCCGGCTGTAATCTTAATGACATGTTCTGTTGAAGTCTGGAGCTGCTCACAAAAACCTGGAAGTGGATCCTGGGGGAGCTCGGTCAGTCACTAACCTACCCGCTACCGACCTCGAAGATACCTCAGCATTTCATCAGGCCATACGGATTGCAAAAAAGACTCGTGAGAAACTGATGACGGCAAGGCTTATGAGTCGATGATTCGCGAATTGGTACAGTCGCACCACAAAACCGTCCACCTGTACGCCGGGAATGCGAGTCTCCGGTAAACCCGCATCCACAATTCGCCACGCTCTCTCGGTGCTTGTCCCGAATCTTGGTGCCGGTTGATTTGCTGGCCACGTCCGACAATGTGCGAGCTGTCTCAGCCTCACTCGTTTGTGGCCGGTGGCATAACGATTGGATAACCCGCAGCACATCTGACGACGCAACCCAGCCTGAAGGGGCTCATCGTACCTTGCTATCCACGTTTGATATGGGTGCCCTGTGCTTGGGAGCATATAATTTTGCCACACTCTAGGGCTTTGGAAAGAGTATCCGTTCCTGTACGAGCGTTTTGTCCTTTGCTGAGGTCGAAGGCACGAGCTATGTAAAGCACGTGTATGCTTTGCGACATGCCGACTGCCAAGGGCAGGATCACATCGCAATCAGGCATGATCGGCATTAACAAGATAGACGAGAGTAGATGATCTCTGACAGCTGAGCCAGTCGAGCTATCCGGCGACTCTGGAGGCCTCACCTGTCAGCTGATGTCCACAGAGAGCTGCCATGTTGACAGTCAGAGACGTAGTGACCTGCTTGATCTTGCGAGAAGCTCGGGTTAACCACCAGAAGTCGTTACTGGCCCCCCTTAAATTATCGACAATCAACGTCCGAGACCTTAAAGGTCGTGAGCTTGACTCACGCAAGATGTCCGAGGACTTGACGTCTTGATTAGCGGATCTAGCTGAAGAGTCTCCTGTCATGTTTGAATTTTCTAGTTGAAAATCTGCTTGACTCTACTGAGAGGAGCCAACACACTTAGATTCACACCCGACTATCTCGGAATCAGACGATTCTTGGGCCATTTTCTGTAGATTATGGCTCCGGTACGGAACTGTTACGATTACTCCTTTGCCCGATCCACACAGAAGCTTGCCACTGCATCGCTCATGTTTAGTGAATGAACTATGGTTTGGATAGAGGGACAAACTTCGGGACAACTGCACAAGCGGCCGCAGCTATCCACCAGTGCATTTCGAGCATCGTTACAACATCTCCAAAAGCTTCGAATTGCGACTTTGTGAGGAGGGTTTGGATCGAGACACTTGCCCCCCACCCATACTTCCAGCCGAACAGGCCGGCAAGAGGATGCCGACGGGAACTCGGCGTGTTCGCCAGAACTACTGGTCCTCGCCACGTGCGGAAGTCGGCTGGACATGCTTTATAAGGTGTTACTGATATCTGGACTCACTTATCCGTGTACTATTCTCCAATGGCGGCTATCGCTTCTTGTCAATAAGTCCAAGTGGCGTTCTTGATTGCTTGTTTGTGCAAGTACACGGAGCTAGTGCTCTACTGATCGTACGTTTATGAAATTGATCGACTGATAGCTGGGGCTATTGATTGCTTCTACTAGGAGGTATAATTCAGCAGGGCAGAAAGAAAGATTTCGAAAAGCCACAATACCGTAATGATATCTGCTGAACTATGCGGGCATTCGCAATAGAACTTGTTTAGGATTGAGTGCTTCATTCATCCAGCTTACTTGTATAGTATGGTGTCCCTGAGGACGTGCGGAATACCTATACGAGGTACAGACAGCATCTCATCAGTACATACATGTTCAATGTATTTATGGTCTACTTTGATCCGTCAACAAAGGTCATCGAGCACAACTAGGTCCAATACATGAAAGTGTCAAAAAGCGCGATTGCTTACTTCATGACGCTCCAACCACCGCAACAGGCACTTGAGATAAGTGGTAAGGCCAACCAGTTTCATGAAGAGTCGCCCAAGCATGTGGCAGGTCATCCATTCTTAACATCGGAGGGCGCCACGATATGTATATAATTGCGCATAGTCCAACTGAATGGGAGACTGAGTGGTAATCAGTCGTTCGTTGTCCTCTCTTATTTCTGGAGTGTAAGGAGAGTGCACTACTGTAAAACGATATGAATACGCGCAACGCCTCCGAAGTTAAATTGTCCAAAGACGTACTACCATGTGCACAATAAATAGCAGGCACCGAGCCCAAAATCCACTGTGAAAATGTCTTTTCTTCTCCTTCTCTTCTACTCCACCCATGAGCAATGATCTGCTAGGGGAGGATAGGGGGGCGGGGGGAGCGGGGAGCGGGGATTATTAAACAGACATCTAACATGCAAATAACAGAGTACGCATAACGTTACATAATTTCCAGAAGATATTCAAGAGACCTGACCACGAACTCAACGGTGTTATACGTACAGACTACCTGCATACCTGTTGAGATTCGGCTTACCTGACACCACTGTAGCGAGCAAAATGCTAGGCGTAGAGTGCTTTGACAGGCGGACGAAGTGTTAGATTAAGCCAATGGCACAAGGCTTTGAAAGACACAAGGCTTTCAGATAACGAGCTAATTTGCTTGTATGTGTGTAACTCTAGCTCGAGTGGGAAGAGCGACACACATTTAGGTTATCATGAGTCCAGGTCTCATCATCTTGAGCGCATTGGTGTTTTTTGATACAGCTCTTAGCTTCTACGCGTGCAGCTCTGCGCCGTGGTTTGGAGAAAGGGGGAAATATGATATGTCTGTCTTCTCGGCGGATTATAGATCAATCCCTCCCAATGACGAAACAAGATATACAACTGCCGTAGAACTCGAGATGAGCACAATGAGCGCAGCGATCATTATTCAGCAACCATGCAGCGTCGCAACCTTTGGTTCATATCGCTTTACACCAATAGCTTATGTCGTCAAATATGGCTGTGTGGCACTCGTTGACAGGCGCTTGCATATCACTTCACATGTGTCGGGTGATTTCGTTGAACCGCGAGGCCAAAGTAGGGACTCTGGTGTTGTCACTGACGGGATTGTTGCCATCAAAACAGAATTCGTGGTCAAGCAAGCATGAGCTGTAATACATTTGCCTCGATCCATGTCTTCGTCATCTCATAAAATTCCCCCATTCCGAGCTTTAATCCTTCTTCAGCGGCAGGATTCTCTCTTCTATGCCGTCTTTCGTAATCACCATGACCTGCAGACCATCTCCGACCTCGATATGTCGCTCGACGGCCGAGTCAAAAGCATCTTTGACGAGGACCTCGACCTCACTGCGGGGCAGGGGCACGCGGGGTCGTTCCTGCAGAGCGTGGCCGACGCCGCTACCGGGTACGTACTGGTTCTTGAAGTTGACTTGGTTGTCGAGGAAAGGCATGATGAGGGAAGCGGCAGCGCCTCCAGCACGGCACTGCTCGCGCTCGTAGCTGCCGACGGGGTCATAGGAGTAGACGGCTCCGGTGCCATCGTCGTCAATGCCGCCGAGGATGGCGTGGACGTAGTAGGGGAAGAAGCGCTTCTGGTAGAGGATGGTGGACAAGCGCTTGGCACAGGCGGAGACAGTCATGGGCTTTCCATGGCGATAGCGGTACATCTTACAGACGGCGTCGAGACGCTCCTTGAGGGCCTCGCCGTCTGCCGCGAAGCCGACGACGGACAAGAGGATGTTGGCGTCGTCCTGGGAGGATGTGGAGCCGCCGATTTTGAAGACTTTCGGGGCGTAGCGGGTGTTGATGCTGTAGCCGGCGGTCAGACGGGTGTCACCGGCCATGATGGCGAAGTCGGCGCCGGCGATGGCGAGGGTTGAGCCACCATTGTCTGTGTATCTGCACGGCGCAAAGATTACTGTTAGTACACCGAAACTCTTCAGGCCGTGGCAGGAGGCATAACCAGGAGGGCAGGGAGAAGAGGCGCGTACGGGTTAAAACGGTGCTCTCGTAGGCCATCCGGGGCGGTCTTGGGCACTTCGGCAAACGAGTAATTGGGCCCGTTAAGGACGGGGTTTTGGCTGAACATGGCCATTTTGGGCAGAGGGGCGAAGGGTTTATGTCACTGCAGAGTGTCTGAGCAAGCGATTATTCGTGGTCGATCGTAGGTGTGTCGAGGCGGTGTGTCGTACGAGGTCTAATGAGGGTAATGGGCCGAATGAGATGAGTTGCTATCGTTGCCGCCTCGGAGACGATGATGATGATGTTGGGGCACGCACGCGTGTATGTAGCTGCAGCCTTGTCACTAACTAGTGTGACCCTTGCAGCAGTGATGGCAGCTCTCACCCGCCAAAGACAGCTTTATCTCAGGCTCGGGTCGGGCGTTATCTGAGCAAGTACTACTTCAGCCACAACTATGCCGGGAGATACCTCCGCTGCAACCCGGCTTCCCGGGCCAGCACCTGGCAGCTACTTGAATGACTAAGCCAATCTTATGTAGGCACGTCAGGGGCGGGGCGTGGGCGAGTCTGTTCCCTACTAGGTACTAGCGACAGCCAGAGATTCCAGCAGGGGTCAGTCAGCTTTTATTGCTGGGTTGTCGCTGTCGCTGCCATCGACAGAGGTGTCGGCGATACCAAGCATAGCCATTGGACGCCATCTTGTCTGCACTCTGCCGCTTGCTACGGGTCGACGCTGACCTTACAGCTCGGCATCTCAGATGATAACTGTTCGAGCGTTTTAAGTTCACTGTTCTCTGGCTGTACATACTCAGCTCGTTGCGCTGCACCATTTCGTCAGCATGGCGCGCAACATCCGCCAGCAAGCTCTCGAGAAGATTGCCGCTCTGTCAGCCTCGACTTCCGCTGTTTCTTTCGACCGCTCCGACCTCGACCGTCTCTGCAGAGCTGCATCTGCCCGTAGTAGACCCAATGATGCCAGCAATGGCCCGCCCAAGTCCCGAGCTGGAGCTCTGGCACAAGTCCCCATGGTATGCATATCGCATCAGATACTCTCCATAAAACCAAAGCTATATTTCTCACCTGTGACTGTTGTAGAACATTCGCGAGTTCGAAGTGCTCATCGCCCTGTGTAAAACCGCTCCCATGGTCAACAGTAGCCAAAGTGCTCAGAAGCTTGCCCGCCAGCTCATCCCCTATCTCCTCGAGTCCCATGTCCAGACTTTTGCTGCTTCGCCTGCCTTTGCCCGCATCGAGCCCTCCGCCAACGAAGCTATGACCTCAAGTCTGACCGCTGCCCTACTATCTCTCGGCAATAAGCATGCCGACTTGCACGAGATCGTGTCTGATAATGTGTGGTCCTTTCTCGAAGGCCTGCGCGCTGCCACCCGGACCATCTTGCCCCCTAAGTCGGAGCGGGATGTCGATCAGAATCTGGAAGACGCCCTTCGGACTGCCACTATAGCCATTTCACTGCTTGGGTTTATTGAGGCTGCTTCGGCTCAGGCTGGCTTTTGGAGGACCGGTGGTAGACTCGCCCTCATCCAGAGAGTTCGTAATCTACTGTCCGATACTTTTCTCACTGCTGTCGACGGCGCATTCTCAACTATTCGGAATGCTCATCCTTCGGATCGCAACGTGAAAGATTGGAAGAGGTGTCTACGCCAATATGCCAGCCAAGGCCGGCCTTTGGGACAGTTGTTGCTGAAGAGAAGTTTCATGTGGCTACTTGTCGCCGCTACGTCGTTGTTGATCGTAGATGTGAAAGATCTAAAGAACACACACGTTTTAGACGTGCTTATGTCTAGAGAGCGATTGCTGGCGCCAGGGGCCTCAAACGGTCCAGATGCCGACTTTCAGTCTATCGAGTTATATGCTGGTATCGCTCGCGAAGAGATGGAACGTCTCGAAGCCGACGCCGATTTCCTTCAACTGGGCCATGCTTCCCAGCAAAGACTCGCATGTGCTGTGAAAGCCTGTGCCATTATCAGTGTCTTAAATTGCTCCGTCCTTAACGAAGACGCAGCAGACCCAGACAATCTCATGGGCTGGCTGACTGAGTCTCTGGACTCGCCCCAGATATTTGATGAGAACTTTGCTTCGGTTGTTCTGAGAGCTATGGCGATAGTTTCCAGGCTTTCGCCAAACTATGCACCGACCGTCATTCGGCTTCTTCCCCGCTTTATTGTACAGACTACGCCGCCGACAAACATCGTGGAGGTTGCATCACAATGTCTTGCCTTCACCCTAAAGAAACTATCAAACGACGCCGTTATCTCGACTCTGTACACCCTGGGTAACGTTTTGAGCCCAAGCTCGGAGCACGGAATTGCTGGCGTGTCGAACGGCGATATGGGAAACGATACTGCGGGACTGACCAATGTCTATCATGGAAGGCAGTCTACTGGGAGCTCAATTTCTTTCCAAGTCCAAGACGAGGAAGAGAGCACCACCGTCTATTCCAATATCATCCAGACAATTTGTGGCATTGCTAGACTATGCGGAGAAGAAAAGATCACTGCCCTGGCTCAAGCGATGCTGCTACAGAAGCTGACAAAGGTTAATCAATTTGTTGATGCCCACATCCTTACGGGGGCGAGTATTCTATCTTTAAACTCGGGGCAAGTTGAGTTCCGCTCGCTGCTGAGGTTGTACTCGAGAATGTGCCATCACGCCGTAGCGGAAAGTCATACTCATATACTAGATGCGGTGTGTTGACAACTGTAAATTTTATGGGGAAGATTCATTCTAATATCTCGCAGGTCATGAAAGCGCGCAGCACGATTTCGGCCAATATCAAGCGCGACTCTCCTCTATTCGACATTTATCTCGAATACATGCTTGAAGACTTGGTGTCGAAAGGAGATGTGCACCAGACTAGTCACATGAGAGAATCCGATATCGAATTTGCAGCGCAAGAGATCGAACAGCTTCTCCAGCCACTTGCAATTTTGATGTCGACGCATGACTTTGCTTCTACAATATCGAGCCAAGATGATGATGAAAGCCGTGCTTTGCTACGTGATGCCTGGTTCAATATCGTGGTTCATGGTTT
Source organism: Xylariaceae sp. FL1019 (assembly GCA_022578705.1). Taxonomy (NCBI): domain Eukaryota; kingdom Fungi; phylum Ascomycota; class Sordariomycetes; order Xylariales; family Xylariaceae; species Xylariaceae sp. FL1019. The sequence goes on along the minus strand of MU391975.1, from coordinate 277,092 downwards.
CATTCCTGCTACCGATAGAGGCAGAAAGTATATGAAGGAGCTCAAAATCATGGCCATCCACTCGCCACCGTTGGTAGCAGAGCAGCGTGGAGAACAGGTGGAAAGTGACATTGAACTGAACACCGTTCTTCGCCGAGCGAATACTTCCGATCGAGAGTCCAAGCAAAAGAAGAACCTCGCAGCTTTGATGCCATCTAAGGCATCTGACATCAGGGGTCTCAGCTATAGAAAAGCGATATTCCTTCAAGCTGCCTACCTAGTGGAGACTCTTCGAGCCGATGCGGGCGACTGCACTCAGATATTCTCGTACTTTTTGGAGCCTAGCATGCGAAAAGACGATGTCCGCAGTGTGATGGAAGGTGTTACATCAGCTGTACTTGACAGATATTTGGACAAGACCCTCCACGCTAAGTCACCCACGTTTTCTGCGCATTATGCCGCATCGCAGCTTGCTAAAATCCTTTGTGGTTGCTGTCATCGCATTCAGAGAGTTCAACAAGCAGCGTTCGCCTGCGCGGATAGATTTATCCGTGAAGTTCCCTCTTCGCTCTGCCAAAGGTCATCACTGTTTGCAGTTTTGGAACTCTTATCACTCATGTGGCTCAGCTGTTTTGAGGCCGAAACCGAGATGTATGATCCGAGGTCTGTTTTCACTTCGAAGCTTGGTCACGTCACTGTAGAGCTCTCGGATGACTACATGTTCCGGAAGATGACACTAAACAACTTATACAAGAAAGCCAAACAATGGGTATCTGCGGCTATTAACCTTGCGCCGTCGGACGTAAAGGGACTACTTCAAACCTACTTATCAGAATTTGATGATGAGGGTGCATATGGGCACATGTCCCTCGGTCGTTCATTCGCTATGGAAATGGGCTCTGCCATTCCAACAACTGATCAGAGGCTGACATCTCTGAACCGTATCGGTGACACATCCATCAATACTGCGTCCGACTTCATTGCTCAGTATACCACTCGCCAAGAATATAGGTATGGTGAGACTTTACCTAGCCATGGAAATGCCTTAGTCAACATCATGCCGATGGTACGACGTAACTCATTTGTCAAATCTGCACCCTCAGAGCAAGCCGATGCTGTCGCCGCCCTCGCCCATGTTGAATCGCGGTTGACTGGAAAGAAAGTCACTCCATTGCAAGATGTCAGAGACATTCTACGGCGCGCCGCTGCCTTGTTATGCCGTAGCCAGAAGGATGAGAGTGCTATTACGCATTATCTAGTCACAATCCCATTCCGGATTTTTACTAAAGAGTCTATCAAATTCGGTGTCTCACTTTGGCTGGGTGTCATGAATGAAAACCCACGGATGGAATCGCGCTTACTGAGCGAAATTGCTCAGCAGAGCGAGATCACGATACAGAAGAAGCAGGGATTGTTCAACCCGACCTTCATGTATGGACATATATCTTGCCAAACACTATGTGAACGTGACTGACCTATCAAAACAGGCACCCCGATCCTTTCTTTCTCAAAGAGGAGTTTGCCCCGAGTGACCAAGCAGGCTTGGCCAAGAGGAGGCAGCAAGTACATAACCTTCTGTCCCCTCACACTCAGCTTATGCAGTTCTTTGGTAGCCATTTTAATGCCACTCGGCTGGGTAGCCCAGATACACAGAGAATTTTTCTACGCCTACTCGATCTGACATTGGATGCTCTTAAGTGCTCGATATCCCATCCAATGGCTCGGGGCATCCGCCTAAGAATTCTCCTGTTCAGTCTTCGTGTTTTGGTAGCTAGTGAAAACGCTGGAGCAGCAGCCCAATGGCGCCTCAAGGACAAGATACTATCTGCGGGGCTGAGCTGGTTCAAGTATGCACCCAAATGGTCTTTTGGAAGCAATATCTTGCAACTTAAAACAGAAGCCCAACTCATCCGTGACGTCAAACTTGGGTTAAATGCAGTCTCGAAAGTTGGTGTGCAGGCTGCCACTGTTGGAAAATATATGGCTCAGAAGGAGTCGCTTCTTGAGATTCTGCTTGACAGCGAGGAGGCGAGACTGAATGTATGGATTCATCCACTGAACGAAGGTCATCTTCCCCGGGCGGACATGATGACAAGTCATGGCAAAGCTCATCTCGAGGTATGTTTCACCAACATCCGCATTCTGTGCTATGCTCATAGAGTCTTTAGACTGCTCTGAAACCGTTGATTCGTGTTGCTTGGGCAGAGAGTCCCTCTCTGGCTATTGAACTTGTCAGCAGATTCTCGATGCCAAGCATACTTCACGAAGTCCGTTGGTTATTACTGAATTTCCCTACCAAAGCTCTCTATGACCCTGAAGCACTGCCGATCTTGTTTGGTGGCGAACTTCCCCAGGACGTCCGATTCCAGCTCAAGGTATTGCCTCCTGTCTACGAGTCAAACTGATGACTAACGTATCTAGTACCTCCTCTTCTGGGCGCCCGTCAACCCTGTCACTGCGGTTACTTACTTCTTACCGGCATATAAGAATCATCCGTTCCTCATACAGTACGCTATGAGAGCTTTAGAGGATCACTCCGTGGATGTGACCTTTTTCTATGTGCCGCAAATCGTCCAGAGTCTGCGTTTCGACGCGTTGGGCTATGTCGAACGATACATCAATGAGACTGCGCAGTTCTCACAATTATTTGCCCACCAGATCATCTGGAATATGAAGGCGAACTCCTACAAGGATGATGATGCCACTATAGTGAGTCCGCTCCCACGTGTAGTCTTGAACATTCAGCCAACCGTACCCAGCCCGACGCCATCAAACCTGCTCTTGATAAAGTGATGAAGAAGATGGTGGATAGCTTCTCAGGCGAGGACAAGAGCTTCTACGAGAGAGAATTCGACTTCTTTGACGAAGTCACTAGCATCTCAGGCAAGCTGAAGCCACTGATCAAGCGTGACAAACCGGAAAAGAAGCAGAAAATCGAAGAAGAACTACGTAAGATCAAGGTAGATGTCGGCGTCTACCTACCTAGCAATCCGGACGGTGTCGTCATTGGTATTGATCGGAAATCGGGCAAGCCTCTGCAGTCTCATGCTAAGGCGCCCTATATGGCAACCTTTCGTATTCAAAAGACGGAAGTCGGCGTCGAAGAGACCGAAGAGATTGCTCAAGATATCAGCAAAACCGGCGAGACACCACAGAGAACCATAGAGGTTTGGCAGAGCGCTATTTTCAAGGTTGGCGACGACTGCCGCCAAGATGTCCTCGCGCTGCAAATGGTTGCTGCCTTCCGTGGAATTTTCCACAGCGTTGGTTTGGACGTCTATGTGTTCCCTTATCGTGTGACAGCCACAGCGCCGGGCTGTGGTGTCATTGACGTCTTACCCAACTCCATCTCCCGAGACATGCTTGGACGTGAGGCTGTGAATGGCCTCTATGACTACTTTGTCAGCAAATACGGAAACGAAGACTCACTCCGGTTCCAGCACGCGCGAAATAACTTTGTCAAGAGCATGGCTGCCTATAGTATTATTTCCTTTCTCCTGCAGTTCAAGGATCGGCATAACGGCAACATCATGATCGATGACGCCGGGCATATTCTACACATCGACTTTGGCTTCTGTTTCGATATTGCACCGGGTGGTGTGAAGTTTGAACGTGCTCCGTTCAAGCTCACGAATGAGATGATGTTGGTCATGGGCGGTAGCACGGAACACCAGGCGTTCAAGTGGTTTGAAGAACTATGCGTCAAGTGTTTCCTGGCAAGTCGCCAGTATGCGGAAAAGTTGAGCCAGATTGTGTTGTTGATGATGGAGAGCGGACTGCCGTGTTTCAAACCGGAGACTGTGAAACATTTTAAGGAACGGTTCGTGCTAGAGAAGAATGAGAGAGAGGCCGCGGAGTTTGTGAGGGATCTGGTGAAAAAGAGTGCGGGAAGCTATAGTACGATGGTTTATGATCAGTTTCAACTGATGACAAATGGCATTCCTTACTAAGTTGAGAAGAAAGGGGGAGTGGAGTGGAGCGGAGGAGGGTGGATGTGTACATATTCCACAAGAGAAGCATGTTGTAATTGATTCAGTCGAACTTCACTATTCACTCTCAAGAAGTTGAGCGGTATGATCAAAGTATTTTGCACTAGAGAGGCTTCACAGCACTTGATTATTGAACAGAGTTCACCTACATACTATTTGTTCATCCTTATTGAAAACCTAAACCCTACGTTGCCAACGTAGAACGTAGCTCGACGCAATGGCCAATCTTTCATTACATCTCAGACCACATAACACTACTTTCTCGCCTTATCTGTCTCTGTCGGGATTTTAGGGCATTCAGGAGTCTGGTGTCGGCGGCATTGATGGGGTACTGAGCATGGACAATTGCCTGTCTCTTGAGTCAGGTGCTCTGCATGAATGTGGTTTCTGTCCTTTTTGAGACCCCATGGGATGGTGTAGCCACTTCGCGGCATTTTAAGGGGAATAGAAGTTGATGGGGTGCTGGTTGTGTGGTGACGGAGAGATTGTTGGTAGAAGAGGAAGGAGAAGTTTGGGAAGAGAGAAGGGCGTGGGCTACGCAATTTGAAGAGCCGGATACTCGGTGATAGTTTGCGAATGAAAGATGATTTTGAATGGAAACAAGCGTATTGTCATTGTCTTGTCTATTTGTGTTCGCACCTGTGAACGTTCCGTTTGATCATGTGCTCGGGGTATCCCGGTAGAGACTGTAGAGATGTTAAAAGGTCCTTGAGAGTCGTTTGCTGTTTCGTGTAAAGGACCAGGATACCTACATAAGGTTGGTTACCTGAAAGAAACACTGTTCGCTAATAGAACATTGCTAACTATGGTCCAAATTAGCTGCAGTGTCTCCCCTGTTTCTGTTGTCAGGGACAATTCTAGATTACTTAGTTACCACTTCGAATATAGACTTTATATGGTTTCCCAGGGGCAGTGACTAGATGATAGAGAGCTATCACTAGCAATGAGGCGCAAATCTTTTCCATTGTTGTAATTGAACCATGGTTTGGGCTAGGATAACACTTCTGGCTTGAACTTTCAATGTCCTCAACTCTCAGGACTCATAAACCACTGATGTACGGCCGTTCTCCCTATGTTCGCGGATCGTAGCTAGTGAGGGACCCGATGGAAAGCCGGATTCGGGTTAGCAACACATCGTTCGCGTTCTTCCTACTTCTGTCGTTCTGTCATTTACCCTCCCCTATTTTTCTGAAGTTGATGCATACTCCAAGTAGATGACAGTGTTGTTCTCTATCCACCTCGAAACATGATTCGGCACACGAGGGATCGGGAATGAAGCAAACTAGGTTTAATGCCAACGGAAGAAGTTCCTTGAGGTGTGTATAGGAACGAGTCACGAAGCTATTCTTCGATATATTATCAAGAGTTACAAACGATAACCAGGGATAATCTGCGCTCTGGTTAGATTCAATCAAACACGCCTAGCGTTTATAAGATGTCGGCCTCAGAGCTCAGTCCCGATGTCGCTGCGTACAAGGTCCGCATCAAGTCCGACATCACGAACACGCATCGCGCATCACGCACTGAATGCACGTAGAATTGTAAAATTGATGGGTGGCAGAAAAAAATTACAAAAGACTCAGCTCAACCCCCCTGTGTTTTGCACGCTCCGGCTTATTAGAGCCTTAATGGACCTCATACCTGGCTTCATACTGACCGCACTTCAGCACTCGACCACTGAGGCGGTTGGTGGGCTTCTGCGGCTGTTGGAATCTGGCGCGTTATCGAGCTCTATGAACGACCTACATACCTTGATCTATTTTCAGCACGTGACGCACCATCACGATAGCAAGGTGCAGGTGCAGGTGCGAGTTCCTAGGACTGTTCATGTGCCGTCTTGATTTGTTGGACTACTTAATGAACCCTTGGTGAAAACAACAGGTACGCCATGTCTGATCACCAAAGGGTGGCCGAGTGTATTCAGCAGGCCAGCCCTACACGCTCTGCGAGCTCTCCACCTACAACTGCGTTGCACAATAGTACATATAGACACAAGGTTTCGACTTCACTAGCGCATACTTCAGAAGAGAGCCGGGGTTTCTGAACTTAGTATGGCTGAACTTATCATCCACTTTGTTGTTCCATGTGTGTTGGAAGATTGTAACTTGCGTAATCAGCATGTACAAAAGCCCGGTCAACAACTGGTACGGATTCAAGCACGTATCCAAGACTTTCGCTCAGATCGTGAGAGTCGCGAAGAGTGGTCGATGCATCAAGGATAATGTCAACCTCGACGTTTAGCTTATCTCCCGCGTGGTACGCCTGAAGACCTTGGATCTGGCGGATAGTCTTTGCGAAGCGCATGGTGAGGTAGAGAAGAACATTGCGTTGATCAGCGGTCGCTGAGAACCCCGACAGATTCTTTATGTGGCGCAAACTTGTTTTTGACCAGTTTACCACCACTACGAGTGAGAGTAGGAGTCCACCGAGAGCGTCGAGCCACCAAATCTTGCAGTAGAAGCCAACGATCGGGAACAGGATCGACCCGGTGTTGAAGATGATGTCTGTCAGGGCATCGTCCGCAAGTGCTTGAACGCTCGAGTTCTTGACAAGTCTGCACCAGAGCCAGCAAAGACCCTTGATCACGACAGTGCTAATCATGATGCCTATGGCTGGAATACCGAGTTCAATGAGCTCGTGGTCTGGTGCTGCGAGTCGTTGGATCGACTCCAAGGCGACCTGAACAAATGAAGTAATCATAATAACGCTGAAGACCAAAACGCCAAGAGGTTCAAGGCGTCTTCTGCCAACTGGATATCTATATTGGTCTTGCCGGGAGATTAGAACCGTGATTACCCAAACAATGACTGTCGACAGAAAATCAAGAGCCGCATCCACCAAACTAGCCAAGACGGACATCGATGAGACAGAGACGATGACAGCAATCTTCCCTGCAAGTAGAATGAAGTTGGCGATGAAGTTGACGTAGATTGCTACCGTGACAATTCGATCGTTGCTATCGACATCATCTTCGTGCTCTAGCCAAGGAATCTCGGGTTTAGGCGTGTCGGCTTCCCAGTGATCGTCCTCCTCCTCTTCGTTACTGAACAGGGGCGTAGTCTCGGTAGCACGATAGATATCCTTTGGTGTCCGCTTGACCTTCTTGGAGACATTAGGCTTCTGCGAGCTCCCATCCAAGTCTGCTTCGTCGCCGCCTTGGGCGAGCAGATGGGGACTTGCTGATAAGGATACCAAGTCTTCAACAGACGGTCCATTACCGTCGAAGACGGCCCCAGGCTTGGGAAGACTTGCTGCTTCCTCCGAAATTGTCTCTGGGACCTCGACTCCTCTGAACGAACTAGGCGGTACTACGCGCATCAAGTTAATTGATTCGCAATTGGATCTGAAGGCATAGGCTGTGTATTACTTACGGTCGTTGTATTCATTGAGTAGATCGTGCGGAACGCTACTGTCCAACAGACGATCGATATAAAGATATTGCTGAATCAAGTAATTCGTACGCTCATAGTACTTGCGCAGCGGGTTTTTGAAAGCCCCTAGCTGTTCTTCTGTTTTCCAATATTTCTCCCACCTGTAGCGGGGGTTGTTATTTCCTATGAGCCGCATAGAGCGCATGGGCACGCTGTTCAGAATCTGACTCATCCGTCGCTCATCGGCCTGAGAGCGCCTGTGATGTTGTTCATCATCCGGTTCAGGCTGTATGAGAGCCGATTCTTCATCGTCGGTTAAGGCAGCGCCTCCTCGCCAGGATGCCCCGTAGTTGTGGAGTGAAGCCTGAGAGCGATTCCTCAAAAGCTGGGTGAGGACTCCTTGGCCGCGGGATGTCAACCCCTGAGAGGTATCATCTTGCTTCAAGACGAGAGATCTCTTACGGCCTGAACCAGGGTGGCGGCTCCGAGAAGGCGAGGTCGAGCAGCGCGCTGCAGAATTGTCTTCGTGAGAGGACATCCTCAAGTCGTGATGGGACGGGAATGTAACTGGGGAATAAGGTAGGAACACCGGCTGCGTAGATAGAGCTCGGTGAAACTCTGATTGCCGAATGATTCAAAGGAGTATCAGGGGCCTCATTGACAGCTACGATTCATCCAGTAACATAAACATTCTCTACTGCGCTTGAACTGCGAGAGTCCAAGCTTGATCACCTGGGAGCATTTCGTTCCCAGCGAGACCCACCAAGCTATCACAGTTATGAGGCTTAGGCAGTCTGCTTGGGGTCTGGGCTGAGAGAGGTAAGTACCTGTCGAGGTACCTAGTTGGTCTTGGCAATTTTGTGGGAACGCAAAACCTCGGCCGCACGGCCGAATAGCTACGCAGCGTGGTTTCACGTGTGATGGTATGGAATGTCCATACTGGCAAACGATACTTGTAGTTGAAAGGAGGTTCTGTTTGAGAAGTGAGTTGAGACATTCGGTAGTGTTGACCTCATACCTATCGTAGGTAGTTTGACAATATCTGCCTTACGTACATGTATCTAGAAGCACATGTCACGTACGCAATTGAATGATGTGCATTGCTGTCGTTGATACTTAAATCACAGTAAGCTATGACCGGAGGCAGTAGACCAGTTCGCCTTACCTACATGTACCCAGTACTTCGGCAAGACGAGATATTAGTAGTAGGTAGAATAACCATCAATTCCCAAAACACTGACCTTATTTCCAAATTCCAATCGCCGTCGCACGCACGTACGGCTGACTGGGCCAGATAAGTTCCATAGAGACTGATGCGTAATGCTTTGCCAAGTATAGAGCGCTCGGCCAGCTTTTGGCGTCATTTCTTTTGATATAGTACCCACATTCATCTGAAGATCTAATCAAATCTAATCAATCGGTGGTCGAATTTCTCTCAGAAACAATCTTTTCTGCAAGTGACGCCGTAGCGGCTACGATGAGTTTATGCTCCTCTATGTGGATTCTTCCCTCCAACTCCTCCAGGCTTTCTCCTTCTTGTATCTTGATCTCCTGGGTCAACACCGCTTCACCACGGTCGACTTCCTCCACCACATAGTGAATCATAATCCCGGTCGTGTTGTTTTTCAGATTACCTGTCTTGAAGTCTTCGTATGCTCGTTTGATTGCACCGGCACCATCGTACTGGCCTACGAGCAGGAGGATGTCAGTTTCAGCTGACGGTGTATCGTCAGTGGTAGATATGCGTACCTGGTAGTGCTCTGCAAGAACTTGAGTCAGTATTTACTCTTCGGAACAAATGTGCTTGAAGTTTCGGATATCTTGAAGCATTTCTATTGAGCACTTGCTTCGACGAGGCAGCTGGCACCCGAAACCTCCCGAAACAGGTAGAACGTAGATCTAGGAATGGCTTACGGATGTAAATTGATTATAGGAACCTTAGCAGCGGCAACTGGGGCCAGAAATCCGGTGCTCATCACTATCACGGTCGAAGTCAGTAGAGCGGTACAATGGGGTGAGATTCCCATTAGTACGTACCGTGCATCCAGCCAGCCAAGACTATCAGATCAGGTTTGTCCGCGAGTATTCGTTCTGCGAGTTCTGTATCATACTTGAAGCGAGCTTCCTTGAGCTTCTCGGGGTCTTTCTCTCCGGCAACGTGAAAGCCGTGCTTTACGAGATTAAAGTAGTCGGTAGGAATCTGGGGGTTCGCATCCGCTGCATAGTTTTTTGCCCCTGCTGCAGCTCGATTGACGGTCAATCTGATGATCTCTCCTTGAATGCGTCCAGAAGCGCAATTATCTACTAGACTGTGTCTCGCGGTCAGCATCTGCTGTGGACCCGCTGTGAAGTGTCCCTCTTGAAGAACAAAATTCTCCTAGAATTCTGCGGCGATCCCAGAAGAAAAGAGAGGGAAAGATCCCTACGTTTTGAAATTAGAGCCTGTGCCTGAAGCAAGACAGCTGATTCTGGCCTTGTATTCGACCATGGTGAGTTTGTAGGCAGCCGGCGATGTCAAATGCTTGAGACTCTAGTCGCGATACCGCAATATCGACCCCTCCAGCTTGATCGGGATGCGCAGCAAGCCTCACCTGGCGTCGACGAGGGCGTACAAGTACGTATTGTCGTGCGCGAAACGCTACAGCTACCTGACTGATGAGTGTCGCGTGAGCGCTTACGAGAGGGTGTACAAAGGAGTTCTGTATCTATTACCAGTAGAAATGTAGTCGGCGCAAAACAATGGAACAGTTTTTTCAACCAGCCCTCTATCTTTTCTGAAGACCGTGGGGCAATCGATGCAACGCGACGCAGAACCTTAGGTAAGGTAGCTACATAAATTGTGCTACTACTAGGTACACATGTAGGTCCCCCGCACAACGGGACTCAATCGGCGACAGAGGGTGATCAGGTACCAGACTGACCGGGAGGCAGGGTAACTGCACAGTACCTAATACAGATACCATAAGACTACCTAGGTATGTGCCTAAGCACATTACAGTATAAACAGCTTACATGTAGCACTGAGGTGCAGTTGTTAACCAGCTATAGAAATCTTAATGGATTTGTCTATCTCAAGGAATCATGACTACCTTAGATATCAGTGTGAGCTTCCAACATACCTATCTTCATGGACTACTAAACACGTCAACCATGAGTTTCGTACCTCAACTCATGGGCGATTAATTAGCAAAAACAGGGATGTAATCGCCCTAGCGGCTGTATACATCTTGAAAGCACTAAATTGTATGGAGCACGATGTATACCGCATGTATGGTATACTGCGATATATAACGTGCAGCCATATAGGCCCTCATTTAATGCATGATTGGCAGGATCTGTGTTATCGAATAAGTTAGATCACGCACGGCCATGCTTTAAACCGAAGTACATCATTTTCTCACTGAAACCAGGCCAAACAGAGGTATAGCCGCTAGGGCGCGTACATCCCTGTTTTTGCTAATTAACGGCCCATGAGTTGAGGTACGAAATTCATAGTGGCGTGTCTACATAGTACAGGTTAACCCCCTGTTAATTTTTCCTAGTAATTCACTGCATAGCCGAGATACGCTACCCCACAGCGGAAATTTCTACTATACAACGCCGGTACTAGCTTAATACTCTATTTTATTTAAAAAAAACATATACACTTTTTTTAGCCAAAAATAATAGTAATAATAAATTTATTAATTCGTATATATACCGTCGGCGAGGATAACTTTCTCGATTTTTTTACGCATGCCTATTATTAAATTACGTAAAAAATTCTCGAGGACTGCTTTTTAAGCCTTTATTACTTATTAACGTAGTTAGTTATATAATAGTTTATCGATATACCCGTAATACTTTTATAACTAATTTTTTATTTATAACTAAACGTATTTGATCGGGTTTAAATCCGGTAAAAAAAAAAGCCATTCGAAAATTCGAACATGCCTTTCTATAAAGTCTTTAACCGTAGCCTTTATAACGTGCCTAAATACCCCGTTTTATATAAAAATCAACTCCTTTTTTATATTTAAGCGTATAAAACGTAGCTACCTATTAATAAAAAGTATTATACGTTTATGGTATAAATTACTATTAATAATGCCTTAATCCTTTTTTTAAAATAACGCAGGCCTTTTTTCTAAGCCGTAAAAAAACCCCTAAAACATTTAACCGCAAAGCTTATAGTACTTAGTTACAACGTAATTATCGAAAAGTTCTTTACTTACGCGGCAAATAACGTACTGTTTTTTATAAAAGCCTCCGTAAACCTAAGTCTCGTCCGTTTATAATACAAAACACTACTGCGTTAAAATAAAATAACGGAATTAATAACAAAAAACGAAGCGTTTTTATCGATTTACTTCGTTTATAGAAAGCTTTTAATAAATAAAATAACGTTTAAAGCCTTAATAAGTAAAAGCGGCGGCGATAACTTTTTCGGTATATTTCGTATCAAATACTTAAATAGCGAAAATTGCCCACTTTATCTTCCGAGTTTTCCGGCTTTACATAACGTACTATACAAACTATTTTTTTTTTTTTTAAATAATAGTTAAAAAAAGTCTAAAACAACGACGAAGTCGGTTTTTTTATATAAAAAAAATATATTAAATTTGCCCTTTAAAATACCTAGTCCGAATACATATTTAGGCCTAAAATAAGCCTTTATCGTAATATAAAGTAATAATTCGTATACGATCTTCCTTTTATAAATAAAGGGTGCCTCGAGTTATAACTGCAAAAAGCTCGGAATAGCCTCAAAATAATAAAAATATAGTAGTAATAGCCGTTTAAATCGAAAAAGTGCCCAAAAACAGAATTTATAGAATATACTAAGTAATTTGCGGATATACCGCTATTTCGCGCCTTACCTAATTTAGGTAGTAAAAAGAGGGGCGGTAGAACCGCAATATATAACAAGGTCAAATTAATAGGGGGGAAACCTGTAGCCCATAAAGATACATGTACGCTGAGGTAGATCTCCAGTTGTATCACCTGTCCAGGGTATGTAAAAGTCACTGCACTACCTACCTACCTTACCTACATGTACCAATTGTCCCACTAGCGAGACTACAGTTTACTTGTCTTCACATCGGCGTGCTGTCGCATGTGTCGTCTGGCTTCCGACGGTGTTTTACGAAATCATGCATGGTCCACACTGCCCGAACACTAGGTACCTACTTTGTGTTGCATGGTGACTCTGGTCTTTCGCTAATGGTTCGCAATATCACAGCCTCGACAACCAGGAGAAGCAGTTGAGCAAGGTACAGCTTAGAAGGAGAAGAAAACCGATACTACACTACCTAGGTACATATCATCTCTCTCTCGCCCCTTTATGTAGTCCGTCTCGAATGCTGAGCTGCATCTGAGGCTGATGTCATCGGATCGCCTTGCAACTCGTATTCATCTGGTCAGCACTTCCTTCAGCCCACGCCGCCTCGGAAACATACGCTAGGCAGACCTAGGCCTAGTCCAAGAATGGCGGTTGCAAATATCTCTTCGGAAATTTCTCTGCGCTAGCCAGGAACATACATGCATGCAAAAAATAACTTAGACGGTAATATCTAATCTGCAGTTACCACACTTCGGTTTCAGCAGACAGAGTCAGATTCAAACATAGGAAAAGCACCCATAGACGATGGCTATTTCTCCAAATTGTCTGAGTGGATTCTTGCTTTGTGAGCAAGGGACCTACACTCCAGGCTCGAGTCTTGATGCTTCGTATGCGAGCACAACCCTCTATGCCACACCCTCCATCATCAGAAGAGTCAGCTTAAGCCGTGCGCTCGCCATCTACAGATCTTGCCCTGTCTACGGTCTTAATAATTTGACACGTAAATGGCTTCATGAGGAGATACATACATGTAGTTATCAAGCTTATTCGCGCGTTCAACGAGTACTGGTAGTCTCTTTTAGGAATTTATAGTAGCTCAAGGTTGAGCTCTAATCTGAAATGCATGTCACGTACATACCTAGGTACATAACGCTCATCTATTAGTCTGGTGCCCATTCTTTTGGATCTGTCGCGACCTCTGTCGATTGTGTCTAACGTGGAACACACCGTGACCGGAATTCAGATTCAGTACGCCTGGGATATACTCGATGTTTTAGAAGCAATGATTGTCAACGAGCGATTTAATGTTCTCCAGGCTATGACTATGGATTAGACACTTTTCCCACGGGATAACTCTGTTCCACATAGTGCGGGAGTCATCCACCATTCCTCGCGAATTCGTGATCATACATGATAGTCCGCCTCAAGAAACATTTGTAAGAGTTGATGTACCTAATAAACGTGTTACTGCAGGGGGGTACGCAAAATCGGTCCATCGGAGACGGCGTGCTTGTGTGCATGCGTGGAAGAGCTAGCGCGCGACCGCCACCGTCGATGGGGCCCCTGACTATGGCTCGCCGAGTCTAGCATGCTGCCAGCCGAGCCAGCCTCCCCCTGTCTTGAACCCTGTCTCACTGATCAAGAGCATGAAACGAAATTCGATGCGAATTCCGAGGCTGCCGAATGGAATTAGCATAAGGGAGCCAGGCAAAATGTTTGCTGCAGATTAATCTTTGAAGACAATGGTCGATGTAAGCCATTTGCAAACCGATAGAGACAGGTACCTATGTATCTATCGCAGGTACTGGCTACATGTATGCGTGGGAGGAGAACGGAACGTGTGGGTTGCTCTCAAGCTGGTCGTACCATTCGAAACACGTATTAGGAAACTGGTCATAGTGTCGACTCGTATGCAACATGGGGTTTCCAGTCCCCGGGTTCTGCGGCGCGATATTCTGATTTTGATCGATGCCAGCTCCGCCGCGTATCATCCTAGCCTCGCCAGTTTAGCACGTACCTATTAATATGTTTTATGTTTACGGAGTTCTAACACCTGTGTACATACACAGTAGGTGCAAGTGCACGAGGAGTCCTCAGCTCAGCGGCTGCTTTCGTGGATGCCTTCTTCAGCATTACTGGGAGGTAAATGAATACTAGGTAGACTTGATGTGGAAATAGAGGTATCTCGCCGTCCCAAGTGACCAGAGTAGAAGTAGGGAGGACACAGCACGAGGCGAAGGGCAGACCTCTACTGTATTTCAGATACACTAGCGATTCTCGGTACTGTGGAGGGATCATCACACAGGGCTGTTTCGATAGTCGCGCCTCTACCTTACCACTGATCTTGACAGGTGCGTACAACCAGCGTCATCAGAACCACCATCATTTCCTCAAGGCGGTCATTCAAGAGCTGTACCAACCCAGCCAGATCGGAAGAGACACGCGCGTCGAGCTGGCCAGGCAATACTACTGCTTCCAAGTACGCGACGTGGAGGTGTAGGTAGTACCCGGAGATGCTGTGCGCGTGTAGCTTGAAATGTGCCGGATGTAGGTAGCAAGAGACACCGGAGAGCTGCGGCATTCTGGTTGAAGAGGCGCCACGGTCGACCAAGACGCCTCGGGTACCAATCGTTTGTCCACCTGGGAGTTTCCGGCTCACGAGCAGACGTATTAGAGTGTTTTTCTCGAGCACGGCACGGCAGGGAATGAATCCGGCCACTGCGTGAGTGCCAGGCTCCAGCTCGCCAGCGTCTGGGGTGGGCACTGGTTATTTCCACTCGCCAGTCACAACGTCAAAAACTCCACGCTCTGGCGCCTGGCATCCACTAGGTACCTTATGTAGACATCGCTGCCATTGTCACCCGCCCCGACTCCCGCCGCCAGCACAGGCCCAGGCGAGCAGGTTCCCAGTGCTCAGTCTCTCTTGGCCAAGGCCAGCAGCCCTGTCTTGAACCAAAAAAGTACCATCTCTAACGTGTTTCTACAGTACCGTGCCCCGTCTCCGTTTGTGCTGTGCACTGAAAGCTCCAGGCCTTCAGGTTGTCTGCAAATTGTGCTAAGCTCCATGTTGCTGCTATTGGCGCCGTCCCCGTCCAGACGCCCGTCGTCCCTTTTTCCACGTCCCATCCCAACCTCTCTCCCATCATCGTCTTTTCCCTCTGGCACGCATTGTCACATCTCCAGCCTGGTTCCAACATCTGCAGGTCTCTCTCGTTCCCTCGTTCCCTCGTTGTGGATGTGCTTTTGGTAATCATATTGTGCTCATAGTCTTGGAATGAATCACTATTCTTTTCTCTTCTTCCCCCAGTTCGTTACGAGTCGTTGCCTATAGAGATCTCGCTTTTGCCTCCTGTAGTCGTCTTCACACCTGACAGAACCCCAGCCCATTATCGATCCATCCCGCCGACCGCCTCATACTCCCCGCCTGCATAGTCTGATCGATCGCTATATACCCGGTCATACTTCGTCAGCTTGCTTTTTCGCTGCAGTTCCTACGTGTTGCTCTGGCTTCGTCAACGTGATTTTTGCTTTGCCCGATTTCTCGTCATCTGGTGTCGACAGCGAGAGCTGATTCTCCTAAACGCCTTCCACCGCCGCCTGGTACTTCGAAAGTTAGCCCGAACCCTCGCAAGCCCTCAGCCGCTGCCCACCTTGGCCGAGGTCGTGTAAGTAGAAAGCTTTCTTGCAGTCACTTCGAGACCCCGTGAACCCTGCGAAGAACTCAATGGAGTCTCAGCACCACGTCACACAGCTCAAGTCTTGTCATCTCGTGTAACGCAATACGGGGATACTCCAGATCCAACACGCTGGTACCTCGCAACGATCTATTCATGTGCACTAGAGACTACCGTCGGGTATCTCATTTTATCATTTACTAGATTCCAAGCCTTCAAGTTGGTGAGATCACTGTAGTCGTGATCTTCCAGGAGCACAGTCTTAGTCATCCCGGGTGTTTACATTCGATAACATCGGCTGATAATCCATTATGCAGTTAGCCGCGGATTCTCGTCGTTGTTAGTCCCCGGTCGCATCAGTCGAGACGACTCGGCTCAGCACCCTCGAACAGTTCAACTGTGATTTGTCGCTCTTCATTCCGCCGACAGCCCGTTTAAACGAACGTTCGATAAGCTCTGCCCTGCTGCGGAACCAATTCATGGGCTCGTCGTGATTCCGACATAGATCAATCCTGTGTTCTACATGCCTAGGTTTCCGGTCAACTTTCGGCGGAAATCAACCGCAACCGAGGAGCCCAATGCACCGCCCGATGTCCCCTCGTTTCGAGTCCTCGAACGACCAAATAGCAGCAACGTGAAAGGATTCGATGGCGGGGCCAAATATTCCAGACCACTTACTCATCCCCATAAACGTGGGCCCGATTTGGACGTCGAGGACAATCTCTTTGCTGGTCTGACTTCCAACCGGTACGTCGGACTTCATAGCCTCCAACTCTTATCCTTCTCACGTCACTTTTCACTTCCACGACGCTCTTCCAAGACTCAGCTGTCTAGCGGTGTCTGGAAATGAGGTCAATTGCATTCCACGCTTTGGCGTGCGGCAATCAATCTGTAAACTACTGTCTCAGATGAGAGACAACGCAACGCAGGACAGTTCGCTAATGAGTGTACTAGTGGAAGTGGGAGCTCCAATACCACCAAGACAAACTCTGACAATTCGTCCCGCCATTCCAATGTCTCCACGGCACCGTCCTCAGCTGAGAATGTTCCCCCGCAGGAAGAATGGCGAAATCCCAGCTACAGGAAGCCTGCTACGCAACACGATGATTCCACGGTGACGATTCCACCGCTACCTCCCGTGCCCAAAGCCTCCGGCTTCCTTAACAAGGCAGGGAGGACTTTCTCTTTTGGAAGCAACAAAAAAGGCTCTTTACCTTCCATACCTGCGGACGAACCTGTTCCTCCTTTGCCCGAATACTCAGGTCCCGGAACACCCAGCGCTCGCTCAAGGGCAACAACCGAGTCTACAATTAGCACTGCAACGCCGCCGAGAGTCGAGGATAGAGATTTTATGCTCGATCTCGGTGGTGATTTGAGTACTGTGTTCAGCAAATTCGACAAGCGATCTAGTGTAGTGACTTTGAAGGGACGTGAAGGAACAAATGCTCGACCAAACCAGCCATCACCTCTTCACCTGGATCGCTCGACTGCGGTAGAACCACCACCACGGTCATGGAATAGCCAACACTCAGATGAAGGGTTGCTGGGAACGGGGCGCATGGTTGCCTCTCCGGACAATGTTCGTGGCTTAGCTGGGCCACCATCGACAACAGTTGCGTCCAGGCCTAGTAGAAGCTCTGCCGACAGACGCTTGACTGAGGAGGACGATGAGGACTCGGCTTTACTGAGCGATTCACTAGCCGCAACGAGGTTCCTATCAAACAGTGCGACGACTCGGGCTTACCAAAGAGATCCGCCAAAGACAAAAAAAACTGGTCTCGCAGAGTCTTATGCCAATTCGAACGAAGATAACTTATTTGACAAGTCCACTAGTCGTCCGCCCAAGATTATTGGGTCTCGAATGGGTGGTCGGTCTCTTACCGCGCCGCAGAATAAAGTCATGACGCCAGAAGAGTTCGAGAAATATCGTCGCGATAAGGCCAACGATGAAAAACTAGGTATTGCCAATTCTGATGATTCGGATAAAGATGAAGACGTCAACTACGACGATGACGACGAAGACGAGGATGAATTGGAGAAGTCGAAACAGGCAGAAAAGCAACGCCGAAGACAAGAAGCTCAGATGTCAGTGTATCGACAAACAATGATGAAGGTCACGGGTGAATCTGCGAATCCAGCTCGACCAGGTATAGCCATGTCCATGAGCACTCCAAACCTTTCGCTCGGTAATCCAGTCATTGGCAAAGCTCCCTCGCCCTTCTCCGACGGCTCTGAAGAAGACGAGGAAGTTCCCCTGGGCATACTCGCTGCCCATGGTTTCCCCGGAAAGAATCGGCCACCAACGCGTCTCACCAACATGCCCTCGCAACCAGACTTGCGAGCTTCACTGCAGCCTCCATCCACCGGTGGGCCCGGCTCTGTTGCAGGAGGTGGTGCGGGAGTTACTTCTGGTGGGCGATTGCCACCATTCGCCAGGAAGTTACCACAAGACCCTTATCTTGGTGCAGGTCTCATCAATCAGCCCCCTCGAGAATCCATGGCCTTTGGAGGTGGTTCATCAGCTCAGGGTCAGCCTAGAGTGGTTCCGACAGGAGGTTTAGTCGGTGTCATAGCCAATGAGGAGCGAGCTCGGGCTTTGCGACGAGGCAGTCCTGCCATAGACAATGCGAGAAACACGATGCCACACGCACAGATCAACCCAGCGTTCGACCCTATCAATGGGATACCGCCACAGATGATGTATCCCATGGGTATGCAACAGGCACAACCTCAGATGCTCAACCCCACAGACCAAGCTCAACTACAGATGAATCAACAAATGACACAATTTCTGCAGATGCAAATGCAGTTCATGCAAATGATGGCCTCACAGAACAATGGATCGCCCCAAACCGCCCCGCGTCCCATGGGGCACATGCCGACATATTCTAATGGATCTTTTGCAGATATGTCTGGCAACTCGTTCCAAACACATACTGACATGCAGCGCAATTCGTTCATGAGTGGCGCGATGAGCAATGGAATGGGTCCTAGCGTGGGTCACGGCATGGGTCCCTCTTCAAGTCTGGAGATACCACAAGTCGGGTCTCAGGGTAGGACTATGAGCATGATCCAGCCTAGTTCGGCGTCGTGGATTCAGCCGCCACCGAGCAACTATGCGTCTCAACTGCATACGCCAGGCGGAGGCTACGCCCCATCTATTGCACCGTCAGAGCGTAGCAACATTGGTTTGCCAGGACGGTATCGACCTGTGTCCAGCGTCCCGCAGCCCGAGCAATCGTCTGGTCGAACGTCAACGATGGGTACGAGCATTCCTGTCATGCATTCGAAACTGAACCTGGAATCCAAGCGGGCTCCGGTCCGCAAGGATGATGATGACGATGACGAAGAAGGCTGGGAGGCTATGAAAGCAAAGAGAGAGCAGAAGAAGAGCCTCTGGAAGTCGAAAAAGAACTTCGGTTCGGACATTTTAGAATCGATCTCGTTCAATTCCTAGACAACTCGAAGCATCTATAGTCCTCTGGTATTCTTCTAGATGGATATCAAACGCATTGGATCGGAAAGTAATACCATGCACACAATCGATTTATGTCCTCTCGGCATAACGCATGATATCAAGAGTAAGGGGTTTTCGTACAATTGTATATGTCTGGCGAGCATGGGAAAAGCATGGGTAAACCATGGCCCTGGTGCGAGGGCACGGCGTCTTGAATAATCATGAATGGCACAAAAGCATAGACAAAAGAGCGTCTCACCTTTGGGGGCTGCAGGAGGCGAAGAGGAGCAGACTCCCATCAGAAAGAGACGTCAGTCTTTGGGCGTCGGATGACTTGATGAACCAAAAGAGGCCTACTTATTTAATCCCACAACAACATTAATTTAATATGCCCTATCGGCAACAACTTGCGGACTCTATCAAGCCAACTGTCGCCTTGCAATTCGATGACACTCGGGTGGCGTTAGTGTTGTGCATGTCGACAATTGTGGTTCTTTTCTGTTGATATCAACATTCTGTCTCGTGCCTATCGTGTGCGTCTGCGATCAACAGCAATCACTTGGCCTAGCCAATCAACTATCATTGTTTTAACCTCGTAGTGAGTTTCCCAAGTAGCAAATTGTCTAGTTTTGCATCAAATCCAATCGGACAAGAGTTTTCCGTCCCGGTAGTGTCGTCATTTAGACCAGGACCTTCGCCGTGGAACTTTCTTGTCTGCACGTTGAGACTAGAACTCTTTACTCTATCTTTCCCTGGGCCCAGGCGCCACGCTTCACACCCAACTCAACGGCGGCCAAGCCCCAATCCTCGCCATGGTTATGGCTGCCGGCTGTCAGCCCGGCGCGGGCTTTGGCCTGCTCGTCATTCAGCACGGTCAGAACGCCGAAGATGACGGGTACGCCGGTGTCGAGGCCGACGCGCATGAGGCCGTGGGAGACGGCGTCGGCAATGTACTCGAAATGCATAGTCTCGCCCTTGATCAGCACACCGATTGCGATAATGGCGTCGAAGGGGCGGGATGCAGTGGTTTCGGTTAGGTTTGTAAGGTCGGTCGTGGATGAGCCTAGGAGGTCGCCGGCGCCTAGGGCGGAGCCGGAGGAGGTTTGCTGGACTTGGGAAGCTGTGTACATCCTGGGAGGGCTGGGTTAACTCTGGGGTGGATTTCCTTCGCCTTGTGAAGTTCAAGTTTCATCGGTGTACACGAGTGATTTGAGCGGTCGTCATGGGTGTCGTGGGTGTAGGACTTACCGTTGCACGGCGAAAGGAAGTTCCCAGGATCCCGGAACGGACTGGACGACGATGTTGGAGTTCTTGACGCCACACTTGGTCAATTGGGCTTTGGTGCCCTCGAGCAAGGGCGCGATGACAGTCTCATTCCAGCGCGCGTGGACGATACCGATGCGCAGGGCAGAGCCGTCGTGCTCCTCTGGCTTGGGACCTTTGAGAGATGTCGAGGCCATTGTCGCGGCGGAGGACGGTTTATGGTGACGGTGGTGTCAGAGTGAAGCAGATGGGATCACGAAGAGTCGGGTGTCGCAGATGAGTGGTTCTTGGACACAGGGACGTTGTATTTCTTGGTCTAGAGCAGGCTAGAAAGCTGATGCCTTTGGGTTGTGAACATTGCCGTCGATAAGGAGCTCGAAGCTGACAGAAGCTCAAACGGCCAGGACAGCGAGGCGGGGCATGACGCTGTGAGGACAGGGGTTGCTGTTACGTGCCCCTCGTAACGTGGAACCCCTAGATTCGGAGTAGGTAGTGCCTGACGGGAGGGAGTGCCTAACCTCGGAATTGTACCCAGATCTCCACTTTCAAGTTATTCACCTGCGTTGACCTCACGAACCAGCGGGCAACCCCTAGTAGCAGGCGCTACCCTGTAGTTTACTCTGTCGTGTCATGTCCGATTCCCTGACCTTCAACGACGACACACTACAGACTGGTTCGGGTCAGCATCATGCACGCAGTGTACATACATAGGTATTTTAGGTATGGTGGTAATTAGTATGGTTTCCTGGAATCGCCAGGGAGTCTACCTAAACTTTCAGTATGTTGGATTCCAAGCTGCAAAGCTGCGAATCGTGGGTACAGAAATCTCTGTCATGCACCTACCTAGGGGCTACGGCGATACTTCAAGTTCCTTCCTACAGGGTTGATGTCTACCTCGCGAGAGGAAGCCGCGACTTGTTGCACTTAAGAAGGACCACTTGCTGATATTGCGCAGTCTGCCTGAGGATATATATACGTACCGGTACACTCAGGGCAGGGCGCCTCTCCCCTCCTCCCGGCCATCTGTTCACTTCGGCGGCCTGCATCCCTTCAAACACTTTTGAGCCTCCTCTCATCTCGAGACTATACACTCCAGCATGTTAGCATGATCAGCTCTCTTGCATGTTATCCACGCATTGCCAGCAATTTATCAACCCCAGTATCAATCTTACTGCTTCCTCCCTATTCGCAGCCTTGTCCATACAAGATCTAATATCCCCAGTTCCCGGCCTTGAAAATCCGACCTCATGGTGCATATAAAGTACTCAGCTCCTTGCATCTATATCGCATTTAACCGTCTCTCTGTATGATCTAGAGTACTTGATTCAATATGTCATCTATCCTACCTCTCCCAGAGAATACGTCTCGCCTCTTGACTTCTAATACTGGCATCAATACCCCTGTGTCTGTTGTGAAGGAGCTCGTAGATAACGCTATTGATGCCAAGGCCAATTCCATAGAGGTCCTTCTGTCTGCCGATTCCATCTCCAAGATCGAGGTTCGGGACGATGGTTGTGGTATTCATCCAGATGATTACGATTCTCTAGGTCGGCACGGACACACCAGCAAGCTCAGGAACTTCGAACAGCTACGTCACGTCTTTGGGAAGACGCTTGGCTTTCGTGGCGAAGGTCTGGCGTGTATAGTAGCAATGGCCGACGTCACTATAACGACGAAGATCTTGACTGAGCCTACTGCTGCTC
Source organism: Xylariaceae sp. FL1019 (assembly GCA_022578705.1). Classification (NCBI taxonomy): domain Eukaryota; kingdom Fungi; phylum Ascomycota; class Sordariomycetes; order Xylariales; family Xylariaceae; species Xylariaceae sp. FL1019. The sequence goes on along the minus strand of MU391975.1, from coordinate 254,834 downwards.
TCCTCCGACTGCTTCGTAACGAAGGCGGTGTTGCATCTCAGAAAGCAACCTCGGCACCAGTTGGTACAACCGTCAGCATCACAAACCTGTACGGTCGGTTGCCGGTTAGGGAACAGATGGCAGTGAAACAGGCTAAGAAGACTATTGATGAGACACATGAACTTCTCCGTTCTTACGCCATGGCGCGACCGCAGCTTAAACTCCACTTCAAATTGCAACACCAGCCATCCAAAATTTTATCCTACTCTCCGAAGCGAACTGCGTCTATGAAAGAGGCAGCCTTGCAGGTATTTGGACTTACCTCATTGTGTTTCGAGCGAACTATTCGTTTCTCAAGACCGATTATTGACGACGAGTCCATGCATACGATGGATTTGGACGACAGTGACGAGGAATATATGATCCAATGTCTCTTGATGGATCCTTCTATGGACATACGCAACATACCAAACCGTCACTACTTCTCTGTTGACAACCGTCCCTTGAACGCCAAACGTGGCATTGCGAGACGACTGCTTGTCATATACACCAAATATATCAGATCGAGTGCTTTGGGAGCCGATGTTGACAGTCGGTTTATCGGGCTAGATATCAAATGCCCTGTAGGTACTTATGACGCTAACATCGAACCTTCCAAAGACGAAGTTCTGTTCTCCGATGAACAAATCATCCTAGATGCTTTCGAGGGACTGTGTAAAGAGGTCTATAAGCCAGTTGAGATAAAGCAGAAGCCCTTGGGCACGCTTTCAACCCTACAACGAGATGAGACCACGTCCGCGAGCCCACAACACATGGGTGAAGATCTCACCGGCGCCTCTTTAATCCCCATGCGCATTGGAGAAATGAACATTGCACTGTTCAAGCCCCTAGTTGATTTTGGCCAGGCAGATAACACTACTAAAGTAGCGCATGGCACAAGACGCCAGGAAGATGGAAGCGTTCCTATGGGTAGCCAAGCCACCGGCGAGGAAATAGCAAGTCACACTGGCCATCGCCCTTCATTCAGACCCAGTAACATGCAGTTCGACCCGAAACTTACAGATCATAGTCGCAGCTCAGCTGATATGAACATTTGGCAAGGCTCCGTTGATATGTCGGATGATACGAGTGAGCGGGTGAACCGCTCGAGCCAGAAGAGGCTTAAAGTTACCCAAACAGGGCTTGATTTTAAGCGACAAATAGTTTCTGAAGACGTTCGTGAACACGAACAAGTTCTCGGTCAAGGGGCAAGAGCGGATGAGTCCGCAGATAAACCTCTCTTGAGGAGCGACCTGCCTTTGACTCCAGAGCCGCCTATCCTTTGGCATCCCAGGGCGCCAGCCGGAGATCTCCAGGTACCCATGAGCCAGGAGTTCACCAGTAAGCCCAGTGACCACAGTCCTCGACAGTTCAAAGTCCCAGGAGGCAAGTCTCGTAACCCTCTGTCAAGCTTATTGGACAACCAGATGCCGCCAAGAGCTTCGCCAAATGGTCCTGGTATCGCTCATCCCCGTCCACGTCGAGAGTATCCGCCCTGGACACCGCCATCCTCGACTGAGAGAAAAGACAACCAGGATATCATGGTTCAGCCACGACGCTCCAGTGGCCTCAAACAATCTCAGATATCTTTTGGTGGCAACCGAACCAGTGACTGTAAACCTCAGCAACGAGAAGATGAGCCGTCGGTGTCACAGGGAGTGTTTGCTACCGCTCGACGTAATCTTCAGCTTGAGCTATCCCAAGGACAACTTGAAGGAATGACAAAGCCGACACACCACGCGAAGCAACAAGGACATAGCAACCAAAGGCAGAAAGAGCCGGTCCCTTTCAAAGTGTCACGTACCAACGGCTCTGAAGAGAATCGAGCTTTCCAAGATGAAACAGAACCTATTGCTACGACATTGCCTACGGGCGATCCGAGAGCGTACCTTCTTCGTAGGCAAAAATCTCTCGTGGCTGGAGGCCGCCAGGCAGCCCCAAAGAAGCACAAGCGGACGAAAAGTTCGCTTATGCCATTCGAAAATATTCTTCCCGAGCTTCAAGTTCATGATGTGTCTTTGAACATGAGTCTGGATCTAGAGTCTCTGAAGAAGGAAATCCAAGAGCTCGAGAAGAATGACGTGTACGTTTCCACTGGGACTCTTTTTGATGGACTCGATATGAATCTGGACGAAGGACAGAGGATCGAGTCTCGCCTTCAGGAACTTCTTGCGCAGAACAAAGAGAACATCAGAGAAGGAGAGGATGTTCGCATCAATCTTAGGACAACACTGAAAGGGAAATGTGTAGCGGACGTGGTTACCAATTAGGTACGACATGTTGTGATGTCCGGCGATCTTAGCACTTGCCTCGGAAAGAATAATTATCAATTTTGGTGTTGGCATCAGTTGCCAAAGGAGCCGAAGACGCGAAAATATATGCAATCTCAGTTCTAGCTTCCTGTGCAGTGGGAGAAGCACACGATTGGCCAGTATGGGGCACGGATGGAAGCGGCATGCTGCGATTGAATTTGCTAGAGTCTTTCCAGTTTGAAACCACCACCGGCATGGACGCGTCAGATTTTATCGAAAAAGGGCCCAGCTCAGCAGATAACCCGTTTCATTCAGCCGTGCTTCCTTGCAGTGGATAATGTGACGTTAAGTATATATGATTGTCTGATTGCATTTAGGTTTATACCTTGTCATGCCTCTTGTTAGTGCCTTGAAATCAATTGCTTACCAAGTTGCCCACCTCATAGCCCCAAATTGATAGCACCATCCACTCATCATAAGCGGCCGCTCCAGTCTTAGTGTTACTACTGAACGCCCTTGGAAAGTTCCAGACAAAGTACGGACACTCCCATTCGCAGAAATCCAAATACGAAACAATTTGTATTGCATCGTGTGATATGAAGAGAATCTTGGTTGCTCTCCTACCAGGTACAGTGAGGATGGCAGTCAGATCGGGATTCTTGGTAACGGGCATTATACCTGTGCCCTGGCCGCATCCCGGTTCGCCGATTTCTGCCGGGGAACTCGTAACGGTCTCGTTGATGATCGAGAACGGGTCCTCAATGATTGCTAATGCTATTTAAAGCTTCGGCAGTTTCCATCACAGCGCTCATCATGGTTTCTGTGGACGCCACATAATCCGTAGCGGAGCATTTACCGCTCATAGTAAATTCGCGTGAGTCGGGACACGATGATGTCGGTACCGATGGTTGCTTATGCTACGGTGTTGTGCGTGGGCTGTAGATGTATTGGGTTGTTGTTGCGATAGCTTCCAGGGGGTGGTGAGGAGGGACTCGGTGAGAGTTGCGCGCGTGGGCCTTCGGGTTGAGAGTTGGTGATGCTTTCCTTAGTCTTAAAGTTTCGCTCCCAGCGGTGTCTCGGGAGCTCCAACGGATTACATACAGTGACCTCTCAAAATATACTCACGGTATGTGCAGAGGGGTGAGGACTTCGGTCGTGATGGAATAGGCTGCGGCTGAGGAGTTCTCACTGTAAGTGCGGGAGTAAAAGATAGAGAGAGGGCTGGCGAGATCGATACCGGGACGGATGTCTAAGGCTTGGACATGGGAGCTCGCGAGTTGTGAGTCGTCCGTGGGTGGATGTCGGGGGAATACGTGTGAGGATTACAGTGTGTTAGCTTCTTGTCCCTGGCACGTATGTCATGTGTTGTTAACCTGGGGCGCTCGACATCCTGTTTTGGAGTGGATTAGTGGAAAGGCCCTGCTGGTTATACTAAGACGAACAGGACGGATATGAGGTCCACTTGCAGTCGTCGAGCTCGATGAGAACCTCACGTTTGAGGCACCTGGGATCTATTGGCTGGCCACGTCTCTCAGTGCCCCCCCCCCTCCCCCCTCTGGTAGGGCAGCTGCTGTTGCCGTGTTGGCGACGGCGAAGATGGTCGTGATGTCCATGTTGCTCGTTGGTTAATACTAGACTATAGCAAGAGAGAAGTGAATCGCGCAGGGTCTAGAGTGAAGGACGGAAGTTATTAAGATACTTCGTCGTGACTGATCAGTTCCAACTGGCTTGTGGGCTATGATAGCTCTCAGTTTTCTTTCGATCAATGCTTAAGCTTAGTTTCGCGAGGTAGCCAAAGTATAATGGGAGCCTCTATCGGGCGTGAAGGCATGGAGTATGGAGGTTTCAAGTTGATTCATTCACTTCTTTTATAAGTTTATTATATGTAACTAGAGTATTAGGAGTAATGTCGGCTGGCTGAACCGATACAGACTTTGGTGAGCAAGTACCGATGAAGTCGACAGCGAGAGTAGAGGAAACAACTTCTTCTGAAGTAAAAACTCCATGTCCTACTATGTCTCACCGTTGATAACGACATGTCGATTTGTTTCACATTGCAAGCACTGTAATTGAGAGAGACCGAAGAGAGTTGACACGGCCGGACGGACATCACATTTGGGCGATTGAGATTGTTGTTGATCGCCGACACAGACGTGTTTGAACCCTGTCCTCCGGGTAGCAATACTCGCCCCATGAAAGACGGCGTTATATAGCAAAAAGGGATGTCAATCAGCTTCTCATCGTAAAGCCAAGAACTGATTTTACGCCCAATGGGTATTGGTTGGTTCACGACCTTTCTGATTAGTCAGGGGTGAATCGTTCTTGTAAGGTACTCATGAGATCGCATAGCCAATATCGAAAATCAGGACTGAATATAGTCATAAGTTTCGATGTGCAATAATAAGCGGCTTGACATGCCATTGGACAATAATAATGCGAGTGAGAAGGAAGAATGGCGCGACGACGAATGGTATACCAAGGAGAAAGAGGTATATGGATACCTCATTGAGAGTGGTCAAATAAATAAAAATTGGCTACGTATTATTCAACCACGCGCTCGTCCCTATGTTAGCTTCTACATATGGTTCCATATTGTAGTTTACATGCACGGTCTTGCAAGCGAACGCGTTGGCGTTGGCTGTTTCCTTAGAATCTCCTTTCTAGTACTGTAAGGCAGTGTTTCCCTTACTACTTTTGCTCCACCCTTTTTGGTTTAGGGAAGTTAAAAATGGTTCTGTTTCTTTTCCGAGTAATTTATTTGAACTAATAATTGTTATTTAAAGTGAAATATTTTTCGAATATTTTCGAACTAATAAATTTACCGTATTTCGATAAAAGTGGTTTTTTTAGTTTTAATAGTTTTAAAAATCCTAAATTTATTTATTATAAAAGTTATAGTTTATATATAGTAATAATGCTTTATATTTATAGCGTATTTAACTTTAACCGGGATAGTAAATAATTTATTATCGTGATTTTTTATTCGAACTTTATATTAAAATAATAACGGTAAAATAATAATAGCGAAATTATTAAAATAACGTATTTAAAATATTTAATATAATACTAATATTTATATAGTTTATATATATAGTATTAAGCTTTAATTAAATGCGTTATTTTAATAATTTTATTATTATTATTTTGCCGTTATTATTTTAATATAAAGTTTACGATAATAATATAAACAAAGTTTATTTAATAATTATGCCGTATTTCTTTTTTATTTTTTAATTTTTAAAAACCTATTTATATTTTTAATAACGGACGTTAGTAAAAAGTAAATTTTTCGATCTACACTTTAAACAAAGCTAGTACGGGCCAAATTTCACTTATTTTATTCGGGGGGGAAACACTGCCTAAGCCATGGTTAAATTTGTTGCTGTAGCTTATTAGTGTCATCACCGTCTTCCAGAACCTGGCGTTTTGTCGACTTTACGATGTCGTGTCCTTCGAGGCCCAAGTTACGGAACGAAGAAAATTGATTCGCAAGTTCACATACGAGGTTTAGAGCAAGAGTTCATGTCGAAACTGAGCCTGGAGCTCCCAGTGAAGTGACCAGAAGTTGTCTCGATTGGCGAGAACGCCGTATCAGTAGTACGTAGCCCATGGAATACACTTGAGCGCATGGAAAGAAATAACCGGTTCAAAACAACCTAACATGGCTTGAACATGATGTTCTCGAATGATCAAATATAGAACATTTCCGAAGGTTTGCGTGGAAAAGCATAAAAGCATAAGTGAGCAGTTATGGAACGCAGCCTGTCCGCCCAGGTTCAAACCGTTGAGATCACGTTGCAAAATAGATGCCAAAACAAATGTGCAGAGTTTCTCGTAGAAGATACCTTTGTCTGCATGATACTCATCGACTATTGATGGGATAGTGGCTCGACTCGGCGATGAGGGTTTGCTACTTGACCACCACTTCGCTGGTGTAATGACTTGTACTAGTGGGCTTGACGCGGATGTAATTCCACTTACAAGCCCACTAGTATCGCTTTCGAAATAGGACATGAAGTCCAAGCATAGGTAGTTGCTAATGTCTTAGCTAACAATAGACGTCGAAATGGTTAGAGGAGTCCGGTTTTGTTCGGAATTGATGCCTGAGCTCTGGAAAATGGCAACATAGTAAGATTCTCTAGTCAGTAGGTACATCCGTGATGTCGGGTGCCCGTGTAATGCGAAAGCCAAGCCTGTCATTAACACTGTCCACAGGCAGGCGGCAGGATGGATTAGCGGCCTCTAAGCGGGGTCCACGAGTACGAGAGGGACATTGACATTTCGGGCGTCTTGCGTCACCATTGGTCAGCTCTCTGGCTGTGGCTGCTGCAGACTAATGCCAGTCTGATCGGAGATTTCATAAGCGAATGGCAGCGGCGTGTATCCCCAAGCCCCCATGGCAAACACCCGCAGAGCCAAGGAATACCTCAAGGCCCTGCCCATGTCTGCCCTGTTACTACCGTTCTGGCCACGACTACTTCGTATTGGGGACGTCTTTTTTTTTTTTTTTTTTTTTGCTTGAACCATGGCACGACCGCAAGCATAGCGCATTATCTTACGGGTATTCTTGTCTTAGTAGAACGAATCGCTACGCTTGCGACAGAAGGGATGAGTTGTACGAAATACATGCATGTACTGCTCTCGAGCGCTGAATCGAGTTGTACAATGGGTAAGACTTGATTTACCATGAACAACAAGCTATGATGAGATAGGGTGACATTGGCCAAAGGAACCAAAACCGGTCAGACCGGTTTGCTATACGGTGGGACAGGCCGGCACTGCACGGCCAATATCAGGTGGGTACCTACCTAAGTCACAGTCACCATCACCACCGTTTACAAATCCTTTGTCGTTCAAGTTGTAGGCGAGTACTACTGCTAGTACCACGCCTTGGTTAAACGTGGTCGAGGCCTGCGTGTGAGAGGCGAGGAGGCGGCTGCCGAACCTGCTTTTCGTGACCATTATGGACAAGGAGCTGAGTTGTATGGGCAGAGACTGGAGTATGGGCAGAGCTCGGCAGAGCATGGGCAGTCTGTATGGGGTCGAGGGCGGTCCTACAGCTGGTGCAGAGCTAGAGCTGGTGGTGCATGATATCGTGCCAGAAATCGTGCATGCTGTTCTCAGGTAGATCTTGTACATAAACGATGCTGGTCGTCTGCAGCGTGCACTGCCACAGTCGTGTATGTCCCCGATTGACGATTGACGACGACCACGCCGCTTTGGTTCTACTTCCGTCGACGTTGGCCCTCGCGTTGGTGTCGTTTGTCACTGTCGTGCCGTGATCCATCATCCCGGTGTTGCCAGCCCGATTCGCCAGACCCTCCTCGTACGCTCCCGACGGCAAAAGCCTTCCAACTTCTGACTTCTCCCACATTTCATGTCATCCCAGCTGCACCCCATTTCCACTCGTCCGTCACACGTTCCACGTCTCCCGTCCCACCGTTCGCTACGCTCGCTTGCTACACTCGCTTTTGCTCTGCTCGTACAGCACACGGCCGCTGCTCTCAGACGACGACTCCGCCCCCGAACTTCCCATTTGCTCTCCGGCTCGGCCACTCGCTCGACGGCACGCGGTCTTCTGCTTTTCATCCACCATCATCATGTGGGCCTAGTCGTCCGCCCTGCTGCCTCACTTCGCGTAGTTCCGGGCTGACTCAATCTCCCATCGCCCTCGTCCTGCCCACCACGATGCGGAGCCCAGCATCTGGCGTTGCGAGACAGTCTCAAGTCTCACCACCCCATTTCGATACGCGCGGCGTTCGACCAGCTGCTAGCCTGCTCTCCTTCATAACTGTTGCCCTAGTCTTGCTGGCTTCCGCTCGCTTCCCAACCGCCTCGGCCGCTCGCATCGAATTCGAGAATTGCCTGGACGACGGCTACATCTACACATCCGTTTCGCCCGAACAGGCTCAGCTGCAATTCGTCCCGCTCGCCGTCGATGCTGTCTTCGACGCCAAGACCAACTCCCACAATCTACAGGTCACTGTCTGGGGCAACGTGACGGGCAGAGTGGGCGATGCCGTCTTGCCGGCTAGTAACTCGTCAGAATGGAACAGTTCCACAGGCGCTCTTGATGGCAAGATTCAGAATACCATTGAGCAGGGTCTGACCCAGTTCAACGCCACTACACTGCACTCGTCCGTCGAGGTCCTCAGCTACCAGCCGTATGAAAATGATGCCTACTTCTGCAAGAGTCTGCTAAATTCATCGTGTCCTCTCGGCCCAGTTTTCAATGATACTTTCTTCTTGTATGTCACGTAATGCCCTTGCTGCATGTTGAGCCCGATGCACCCTAAGCATGCTTGTATCGCTGACTTAACTAGCAATATCACAGAAAACCTGGATAGTTTGCCGTCTTTTCAACTTTCCAATGATTTCCACTCAAGTTATGCCCCTGCCACCTTTGTGCCTACGTTACTTATTCGATACGGTGACCAGTATGCCACTCAAATTGGGTGTGTATCTGCCATCATTACTCCTTCACTCGGTGACGCAGCATGGTCTCTGCGGTACCTACCTCTGGTCATTCTCATCCTGGTTGGAATCGCCACCGTCTTCGCGGCCGTCTTCAGCCCGTGGGGTACGAGTGACATTTTTCACTGGACATCCAACTACGGACGGGATCCCGATCTTCTACGATTGGTCACGCCAGGGTTCGGGGACTGTCTGAATTACATACAGTTTGTCGTTCTAAGTGGTAGTTTGTCGCTCGATTATCCTGGATACTATCAGCCAGTCGTGAGCCAGGCGTCATGGTCCATCCTGATGTTCGATGAACAGTTCGTATCTCACGCCAAGTCGTACCAAAGCGTCGTCGATGGCATTATCCTTACGCCAGCGTCGTATGGTATGGAACGTATCGCACAACTCAGTGGTATGGGAGAGCTTGAGGATATATGGGCTGGCATGATCATTTGGGTCCTGGTTATCATTGCAGCGGTTCTTCTGCTCACACAAGCAGGATTTCTTGCGCGTGTTATATGGCGCCTTGTCAACCGGGACTCGGAGGAAGATCTGCGAGCAAAAAACATACCTTTCTCAATAGGCAATGTCACTCGCATTGTCTTCAACTTCTTTCTCCTACCGATCATTGCTCTTTCGGCATTTCAGCTCGTCGTTGCCGCACAATCACCAGCGTATCTCGTGGTACTCGCCGTGCTCACATTGGCTCTCATCATTGGCTTTGCGGCGTGGTTAATGCATTTGATTGTCACAACGAAGCCGCGTTCACACTTATTTGATGATTTGCCCACTGTGCTTCTCTACGGTCCACTGTACAACACATATTGCGATGAAGCAGCCGCTTTTGCCCTCGTACCCATCATACTGACCTTGCTGCGAGGGATAGCCATTGGCGCTGTGCAGCCGTCGGGAACGGCTCAAATCGTTATCCTAGCGGTCTGCGAGGTCCTCCAGATATTGGCATTACAAGCCTTTCGCCCCTTTCATTCGCCAACATCCATGAATGCGTATCACTTTGGCTTCTCGGCGCTTCGATTTATTTCTCTCATTTTGATGGTTCCATTTTTTCCTTCGTTAGGTCTCACTGAAGGCACGAAAGGGTGGATTGGCTATGCGATACTGCTCATTCACGGCAGCGTTCTGCTTTTCGGCTTCTTACTGAATGCTCTCCAGACGATCATCGAAGTTATAGCTCGATTATGCGGGGCTGCGGATGACGACATTCGTGGCCAAACAAGAGGAGGATTATCTAAGATTTTTGGTGCTCGCCAACTTTCAAGGCGTGTTGATCGGGGAGCCCCTTCAAGGCAAAGTCAGCTCAGTAGTACTGCCATGTTAGACGCCAGTAGACGCGCATCATCAAGAGGCTATGGCCGGGTGAGGAGTGAGTCTGCTGGAAGCATGGGCATTCTGATGAACCCTAGGAGGAATTCGAGCGCAATGGATACGCGGAGTGTAGATGCGTATTCTATTCCACTGGCGGCAGCGACTCCTAGAGAAGCTAGTACCTTTTCCTTTCTGCCTTCGCCAGGTAGTGCCACGCGTCCACAACCGACCGCGGACCCGTACTACCGCCCACCACGAGCACGACGAGGGACCTTGGATGAGGGGGGAGCCGCATCGTTGCACCGAAAACAGGACTCGCTCGGCAGCATCGATCTGGCGAACTCTCGTCATAGCCTGGCTGGTATCGATCTCGACGGTGATACTTATTTGTCAGGCAACACAGCTCCAGGGCATGGTCCTACTGCGCCCGCACCATATGCTCCAGTTTTTGCGCCTCGTGCTGATTATTCAACTCGTGAGGTCGACTTCTACTACGGAGTCCGGGGGCCGGCGCTTAATTCGGAAGGGCTTGGCCGCAAGTTGGGAACAGGTCCAGCTGACCCGACGAGCCCTGTGGCCACTGCGACAGGCTGGGTCAAACGACTCTTTGGAGGTAAAACCAAGGAGAGCGGTAAAGGCTTCGAAGTGGTTCGGAGCTCACGAATGCCACCTGCCATGAAAGCAAGAGGTGGGGATCTCAGCGATGAGGCGCCACCCGAGGGAATACCGGTGGCATTAGGAGTGTTGCGTAAAGGACCCATCGAAAGCGACGACGAGGATGACGATGGTCCTGTGCAATCTTCACCGAGATCAACAAAAGGGAAGGGTTCTCAGCAGGACGAACCTGAGTCCGATGACGATGAAGAGATAGGGGTCTCTAAGGTAGCAAAGAATGCTCCTCTTCTCCCTGACTTTGACGCTGGGTCCAGCTTCAGAGTTCCAAGCCGCGTGGCAAGCCGACATGCCTCGCAACGAACTGTCCAAGGAGCCTCCCAGTCGAATAACATTCCCGACGTTCCCGACGTTCCCGACGTTCCCGAAATTCCCGAGGTCCCTAGGAAGAGCTCGAAGCGAAATTCGAGCACTGACAGAATCATGAACTTCACCACCCCCGAGTCGCGCTCGAATTTGGTAGTCGATGAACCGCAATCTCATCTAACCGCGACAGCTAGGCTACCCTTCGACCGGAGTAACTCACAAAAACGGCTGTCCGGCTCGTCGACCGCCCTCACCGACACGGAGGACCTCAGTCATTCGCCCTCAGTTGATCTACGGGATAATGCCGACAGGCGACCAGCGAGTCTTGGTTATGTCCACCAGCATAACATCAGTAAAATTGAATTGAATCAAGGCGTTGATCTATTAGGAAGCTCTGCTGAAGTTGTCAACGACCCCAGAAAGCCGACTCCGAGTTCTTCCGTGTCTCGGCGAACTTGATATTTGCATATACGACGTCTACGAATCCCTTTTATTACTCAAGAATGTGTGGAGTTTAACCTGCCTTGCGCGGCAGTTTTGCATTTCAGGTTAACAGCGCGGCGCAGGGTCCATCACAATGATTTGGAGTTCTGTCCATAATATCCCATTAGCCCTATCAAAACTATGTATAGACTCACGGGGAAGGCCAGCAAGGCGGTGCACAAAAGGCAGTTTTGGATGTAGAATTAAGAGAGACTGGGAACATGAACCCACAATGTGGTTGCATTGATCTGCAACGACTAATAATATGAGCTATAGTACTGCGTCAGTATACCAGAGAGCACTACAAATATATTCCAATACCCCCAGCATTCTCTTTCAAGCCACCATACAATAGGTCACGTATGAAGAGGTGAGGCAGCGGCGCCGGAGAGCGTCCGGTGGCCGGGGGGTGGTGTAGGTATTGACGGATCGGTCGCCCCCGGGTGTCCCGATATCGGTCCGGATGCACCACGAGGGTCGAATCCCGTCACCCACAAGCCCAAGATTCGTCATCAATGGACACGGAGCACGGCAAGTAGCGGATCGCTTCGGCCAGTCGCTCAGCCTGCAGCGGGCCTATGGCTGAACTTGCTCGAAGGTGAGGTAGCGTCGGCTTCTGATAAACCTTCCTACTGTATTCCTCCGCCTACCAAATAAACAACTGCAGATCAAACGTCCGTGTCAGACCTCACTTGCAAGACTACGACGAAAGACTACGCGAGACAGGTCTGTCGACAACATGGCCGATCAAGATGGTGCTCCAGTGGCTTCGGATGCCATAACCCTTGCATCCAAGTATCAGCATCTATCAATCTCGGCTCAGAGTATTCACGCAGATGACTTTCTCAATTCCCATACAGCTGTGGCACCGCCAATGCACGTCTCTACTACATTTCGTTACAGCCGTAACCCAGACGAACTGAACCCAGGAAGCAACACCAGCGTAAGTGGGCGTATCGCTGTACAGCTACCGTGATGTGAATCTTCTCACATTTGGCAAACTGCGCTCAAGGTGCTGGCTCCATATGAGCACAGGAGACTAATGCTTACGACTAGCCAAATCATCCTCATGACTCGCACGTATATTCGCGACTTTCTGGACCAAATACGACGCGCTTTGAAGCTATTTTGACGTCCATTTTGAACGGCCCGGCATTGAGTTACACCTCGGGCCTGGCCGCGTTTCATGCTATGCTCGTCTTTCTGAACCCCAAGCGCATCGCCATCGGGGACGGCTATCACGGATGTCATGGAGTGATAAGAGTAATGCAGAAGCTCACTGGGCTGAAGCAACTAGAACTCGACTGCGCCCACTCGGAACTCGGACCTGGTGATTTGATTCACGTCGAGACGCCCCTGAACCCGACGGGTGAGGCCCGTGATCTCGAGTTCTACGCCGATAAGGCCCGCCGCACAGGCGCTATTCTCTCTGTCGATGCTACCTTTGCGCCACCGCCGCTACTCGATCCTTTCGCCTTTGGAGTCGACATCGTGATGCACAGCGGCACCAAGTACTTTGGAGGCCATAGCGATATGCTCTGTGGCGTCTTGGCCGTGGCGCCGCGTCACGCGAAACAATGGCTACCTAAAATGGTCGAAGAACGTATTTTCATCGGATCTGTGATGGGAAGCTTAGAAGGCTGGCTCGGCGTCCGCAGTTTACGGACGCTCGAACTACGGGTTTGCAAGCAGAGCGCTGATGCCACGAAACTGGTGCAATGGCTGACTGCCGAAAAAGCTCAAGAGGGCAGTTTGGTTGGCGACTTGATCGCTGACGTCAAACACGCGAGTCTGCAAGTCGGCGATGATGGGAAGGAGCTTGCATGGCTCAAAAGGCAGATGCCCAAGGGGTACGGGCCCGTCTTTTCCCTATACCTGAAGAATGGTGAAGACGCCAAGAGGCTGCCGAGCAAGTTACATCTGTTCCATCATGCTACCAGTCTAGGTGGTGTCGAAAGTCTCATTGAGTGGCGGGCTATGTCGGATTCTGGGGTCGATAAGAGGCTGTTGAGAGTCAGCATTGGTATTGAGGGATGGGAAGATCTACGTGACGATCTGCTTCAAGCATTAGAGGCACTTGCAAAAGAGAACAAGACCCCCTTGGGGCCCCTGATAGGTGCTTAGAACTGATTATCATGTCTTAGAAAGCAATTAGTATCTTAATCTCTACCCCTTTCTCTATCCGCACATCGCATCGTACCGAGATTGGAACAACCTGCATCACTGTACGCAGGGAAGCATGCATATGAACCATAAGTCCTAGAAAACTATACAGGGTGCCTCAGGGGATAAGTACTGACCGGTGGTGATTATAGTCCTATTTATTGCATGTTAGTTTCATGTCGCCTAGGTTATACACAGAGTAGACTCAACTAGTCTAAGCCCACCCGTGGTAAGACTTTCCAGCAAAGACCTAACGCATCTATTCTTGACCTTCTCCATTTGTATTTAGCTTAGACTATTACCCTTTTCTAATTATTTGATTTCCAACCTCATCTTCTCCCAATATTCTGCCAGAAGCTTTAGGGCTTGCCTGGCAAGTCATGCCTCAAGTTGTTTGTACTTGTTAGATTCTTGTATTGTAGGAAGCTCATCCAATCATCGCAAGCCATTCTGTCAGATCTCTATCTTTCACGTCGTGGGGTACTATATTCAGCAAAGGATAGGTTTGGCTCAGTCTGCACCCTGCTGGTCGATATCTCCCTCTCGTGATGAGTATTCTCTCACTCTGAAGCTTGATTCCTGTAATTTATAGCTTTTTGATACAATACTCGGCTTCTCTGTTCTTCAACTGGCTTCTCCAGTCGTACGCCATTGTTGCGCGGAAACTCTCAAGAGATATTTCCTGCTGGTTTATTCTCTTCTTTTACAAATTCATAGGGGAGATAACCGCATAGCGTCCGAGACCAGACTGCTCTCTACAAGTATCTTCCGGATTTCTGAGTATTGGTTTGCTCTGGACCCCTGGTGACTAGTTAGCGAAGCTATCGATCTTCTACATATACCCGAAGACTTGTCCTGCTAATATCATCCTAAAAGTCAAGTTAAGATCAATCATCTCACGTTGAATATGTTGCCTTACCAGAAGATCCTTCCAGAGATTGAATTCCCCTGGAAGATTATTTCTTGAGCGGGACGTGTTTCTTTGTGCGAGTGTTCGGCACTTGTCATAGTGGATGATCTGAGAACCTGCGTCTATTCTATCAAACAAAACACACTTCGAGCACTTCGAGCTCTCCGTCTTGCTCCTTAATCGACTCAATTCCATAATAGGTCAAATGATCACATCGCAGTCAAAATTACAATGTTTTCAAACCAGTCCTCTTCACGGCAAGATTACTTTCATCGTGTTATCATGATCTTTCGTAAACGACACAACCCAGGTGTCTTCAATGCCCTGAAGATAAGATGTCCTTGATAGTGTATATGAATGCTTCCAGATTCCATTCATCCGGGGATCACGTGTGTAGGAGACAGAGATAATGTGTACCCGCAAGTATGAACTTCGACGCCTTCGCATTTCGTGTCCTTTGAATATGGATTCACATTTGAGTCAACCACACAAGCGAGAGAGGACGAAATCAAAAGCGACTTGACAATATCGGCGTCGCGTTCTGAGCTCTCACCAAGATAGGAGTATTATACGGCGTAATCACTAAGGTAGTTCACCAAGAGCGTGAAGGTCGAAGGATATTTCGGTCTTCAAAAATGAAAACCGTCCGTGTCGATGGCAACAATCTTTCCAGGTTCAACCAAATTTCCATTAATTGGAGATCTCATTCCTCCACACGTCGCAACGTAGAGAGTACTATGATCCCTTTCACCACGTCCAAAGATGGCAGAAGTATCACCAGCAAGAGCCAGAGTATTCGTTGCACCATCAACGACAACACTGTGATCCGTGAAGGGCTGCGCAGCGATCAAGCGGTTGTCTGAGTTGGTCGCTACCCATATAGTCCCGTCCCCACCAATAGCAAAGTCGTCAACAAAACCAGCGTCGAGAGTGGAAACAAGCTCGACACGGGCACAAGAGGCAGGGAATCCCTGATCTGTGATCTTAATGCGGTACACTGAGACCGTTGCACTGTTGGTCCAGTATAGGTAGCCGTCACGGACGTGAACGCCGTTGACACCTATGGTTGAAGCTCCACTTCCGGGTTTCATTTCCTCGACATCAACACCAACTTCATAGTTGCCCGTCTTGATATCGACACGCCAAACAAGGTCTTTCGTAGAATCGGCGATGAGGACGGCGTCAGTGACGCCAGGTAGGGCCGTAACGCCGTTCAAGACACCAGCGTTTTCGAGCTTGCGCACAAGTTTCACCTCGGGCTCGTCGCCGCCAGCGCGGAGATCGACCGTCCAGAGAGGTGATGTGGTGCCATTGGCAGTGACACCATAACCTGCGACGACAAAGAGATCTGTCTCAGGCTCCGCGATGCCCACAAGTCCCGCAGCACCGTCGCCGAAGGTGTGCAGAAGCTTGAGGCTGGGCTCATCGCTGGTGGGATTTGCGATGCCGTACAGCGACGCGGTCGGGGCTAAGACAGTCAAAAGAAGATCGCCGTTGCTGCGAGCCGCAAGGTTCTCTATCCAAGTTTCCGAGTCAAATTGTGTGACGAGACGGGAAGACAGCGGGAGGCCAACTCCGTTGGAGAAGGGGCTCGCTGAAGACATGAGTGCGAGACTGGACGCAACCGCCAGCTGTTGGAATCTGACCATGATGCTATGAATATAGTAACGATTTCTTGACGGGTAAGGGGCTATTGTGTACTGAGTCTCACATTTTGACTTTTCATCAAGTTCCAGTCTGGTCTGGTGTTCTTATACAGCCCGCAACTCATGACTGTCGTCGCCAAGTTCAGAACTCCTGTTACTAATGCAACTCAGACGGAACCGAAGGACCATCTTAAACGAGCCTCGTTTATATTACCTCAGCTTGTCACGCGTCTAGCTCATGATATTTGAATGACGTCCACCGAATTGATGGATCGCGCCTACTTCTACAAGTCGGCGAGCACGTGGCGGCATGGTACATTGAGGAGAACAGGCCAAAAATAGAGTGTGTCGATATGTTCGGACAAGGATACGGTCTTGAGGAGCTTCAATCCAGCCTATCAGAGACAACCTTTGCCGAACGAGGTTGACCCATATAGGATCCATCGTCGACATGAATGTCTCTAGGGAGGCTCTCGAGGGCTACACCGATCGACTTTAGATCTTCACCATCCCCATAAGCGGAAATTGATGCCTTGCTTGTCGACACCTAGTATGCTCCCGTCGCTCACGGTCTGGTACCTACGAAGGCACCTAAACGAGGAACAGCAGCCGGATGACCTTAACGGCCTGAATTTATGTTCATAGCGGTGGAGAGCGGAACTAGGTTGTCATGTCGCTAGCCCGATTGTCTTCTGATCCTACATACAGAGGCTTACCTGGGGAACCGAAGTTTAGCAAAGCTCGGCGTTGCCAAACGACCAGATAGTCCGAAGCATACGTATTGACTGTGACTTTGGCATATTTTCGCAAGTGCGTAACAAAGCTTTGGGATTCCATCAACACTCCACGTGCTTGACTAGCAGTCGGAACGTCAGCACAGCGGCATTCCCAGGAGTTGCTATGCTCATTGTACTCCGGTCCATGCACCTGTTGTAAATACTGAACTATAACATGGGGAGTTGAGTACTCATGGCAGATGGCTATCACACACTGTCGAATTCCGGACAACCTAAAAGTATTCATTGTAAGGCAAATCTAGCGAGGGCATCTGGTCGAGTCCCATGTCCAAGTATTGCAAATCACCCAAATGGACATGTGCATTGACATGGTGACCATAGCGCAGTACTTCATGTATCATGAATTTGTCCTATTCCTATAAAGATGCCTTATATAATATATTCAGGAGTCTCTCAGTAACAGAATGCTCTGAGACGTCTGGTACACCAACGCCTTTATGCACTTGTTATGCCCCCAAAAATTCTATCGCGCCAGAGATAATCCCGCCCAAATGCAGTTTCCTCCAAGAATACCAATTCCAGGTCGGCCGCTATGATTACAATGTTTTCGTACACGAGGCGTGTGGCCTACTACTGATTATATGCATCATCCATAAAATTCAACTCCAAGTTTGCCATCTGCCAGTGTTTCATCCCTTTGTTAGCTTAAGCATTTCCGTCAAGGTCGTGACCTGGTAGCCATCCTTCTTCAGCTGACTCAAGACCTTTTGCAGCATCGGCGCGGTCCAACTCCTCCTATCGTGACATATTATGATAGATCCGGGCCGCACCATGCTCAAGATGTGTCTCGCGTTGAGCCATGAGGAATGAATCTGAGGGTCGTGCGGATACACGCTTCCCAAGACAAGTCTGTAACCCAATTTGTTCACCAGCGCTCGCATACGATCGCTGAAGAAACCCGAGCCTGGTCGAAAGTATTGTGGAGGTGGTTCATGCTTGGCGGTCTGGTATGCCACGCTGATTTTATTGCGCACCGTCTCGATCTGCTCGGCGAGCTCGTCATCCGATAGATCGCGCGAGGCTTCGTCGTGCATGGCGTGGTTGCCGAGCTCGTTGCCGTTGAGCACGATGTCTACCAGCTTGTCCTCTCGACCGGCCACCTGCCCGCCGATGACGAAGAACGTGGCTTTCGCATCATTCGCCCTTAGGATACCAATGATGTCTTCGGTGTGTTCGGACGGGGCATCATCAATGGTCAAGGCAACGATTTTCTTATCCGTCTCGACGTGCCACAAGACATCGGGCCATCGTCGCGCAAAGTATCGGATGAGCGCTGTGGGCGGCTTGTATATGACGTAGAATGGTGTTATGGACAAGACTAGTATCGATAGAAGTAGCAGCAGCGTCGACATCCTCCGACGCCGAGCCCGTCGCCGTAGTTTCGAGGGCAGGCGGAACAGCGAAGGGCAGCAGCGCGGCATTAGGGGGGCCTAGCTCGCGCGGCGGCGACGACAACGGACATTCGGCTGATTCAATATGACGTCGAACAAAATCGGCGCATGCTCATGTGGTTGTTCGGCGGGCTGTGGAACGTATGGGCATAGCTCTCTGCCTCCTGTACTCCGTAGGTGACGCGATCGTAACGAGAGACGGATGAGCCCCTGGCCGCGAACTCATTTCAGGGCTTGGCCTAGAAACGCCATGTTTTTATTCGGAATCCGGAATTTAGATAAAGGGAGCTAAAAGAGATGGAGCCCTGACGCGGCAAATTTACAGGGTTGTGACAGGGCTGCATGGAAGAAACAGGGGGGGCTCAGGTATTGGCGAGATTGGATTGGCAACAGAATTGACGATCATTCGCGTGCCAGAAACTGTTCACGAAAGAAAGCAAACGAAAAGCATCGGCTCCTCATATCGGTCATCCCGCTATCTGATGGTTTGGAAATACGCAAAGCTTACGAGCGATTGAATGCATGAGGCAAGGAGTGCTACTCGAACAGGCGTATCGTCGATGCTGTGGTGGAACCGGGCATCTATCAGTTCTTATGACATTGGCACAAATGGTCCTTGTATGCTATACGGAATGTGACAACGGAGTAGAGCCATCTTAGCACTATACATGTATGGACAAGTTGCACGTAGCTAAGAAGATGCGCTGCATCATGGACATATAATTCTCTAGTGTTTGCGTGCGCTTCTTGTTTTTTATCCCCTGCGAGTAAGACATCGCTGAGGCCAGAGTTGAATATTCTGGCAAACTGGACACTGAATGCTTCGAGCTACCACCCATAATAATGCACAACTCTCAACTTGTCATCCCATTTATAAGTTGTGCTCTGATCGAAATATTCTTTTCTGAATAGGTGAACGAAGTAATGTAGAGGCATGACGGATAGCCGATAGGTGACTGTAGGTGTGGTTGCATACCCAGGTAGTGCGGAACCCAGCCGTGCAATCAATGACAACACACTGGAATGCAAAATCAATATTAAAACCAGATCTCGTCAGAGGAGACTTTCCACCATGCTTGAATACAGAACCCAAAGACAAGAATCCGGAACCCATCCAAGCCACCAGTTTTAGACTTCTTACTCACGGCGAAAGTCAATCCATTCCGGGTTTTATCCGAGACCGACATAGGTTAGCACCGCCTTCTCTTGAAGTGCCGAGACAGGGCATTGTACAATGGAAACTAGAGAATAAGCGGTATGCAGCATATACCTGTTTGCCGCTTGTAATCTATACATCGCAGCTTCATTGCAAGCCTTGATGTCCGCAATCTACGTATGTCCATGAAGAGGGCGATTTTGGTTTCTTGGGCTTCTTTTCTCGTTTCATCAGAACAGCAGCGTGAATGCAGCCAACAAGGGGTAGGTAGGTACCTACTCAACGCCCGGAAGCCTTATTGCACGACCGGCCGGCTGGGGATTAGCCTGATGTTGTTTGGAATGCGTTTGCTCCGGTATATTTGGCCATAAACATGCGGCGTTCTGTTGGGGTTCATAACATGGGTGCAGATGCTGTTGGTCGCGGTGTACATCCGTATTCGTTAGCCAACACGCATACTATTCACGAATTCACGATTTGGTCATGTGGCGCCAAGTCAAGAAACAATATGAGTTCTTCACAAGTTTAATATTTTGTCTAGTGAATGAATCCAACGAATGTCTGCTATGAAAATCTTCGCGTGGAGCATGTGGCTTAGTCGATCAACTTATGTCTAACGATTGACCAAGCTTATCCTCATAGCTCTCGCCCGTCCGTCTCGAGAGTGAACGAAGAAATCCACCCGCCGGAAAGCGTAGTGTCGCCGCCCCTTGTAGCATATGGTGGTCGCAAAGTGTCCGTTGTCCGAACCCGATGGAGAGCTGCTCGCCCTAACTCCGAATCGTTTCTCTCCACCCCGTGCAAGGAAAATAAAAAGACTGTTTCGCTTTCGTAGTATGTGCATCGACGCATATAGTCGTTCAAGTATGTACAAGGAAAAATCATCAGGTAGATGATGGTTGGGGTTTGGAATTGTGAGACTGGGTGCCACTTAG
Organism: Xylariaceae sp. FL1019; assembly: GCA_022578705.1. NCBI lineage: Eukaryota > Fungi > Ascomycota > Sordariomycetes > Xylariales > Xylariaceae > Xylariaceae sp. FL1019. Next base: position 234,317 of record MU391975.1, on the reverse strand, counting down.
ATCCATATAGCTTGTGGCTGGGCGTGTTCGGGCTTGAAAAACGTCGAATATAAGCCTTGTATCTCGGAAAGATAATCTTGTGGTGTGAATCTGTAAAGACCCTGGGCGATGAGTTGTTGCGCCTCATCCTCAGCATCCTGAAGCTTATCCTTCACACCGAGCTCCTCTGCTAGTTCCGAAACCTTTGCCAGCTCTGGACCGAATGGATGCGACTCTGCATTGGTAGGTCTGCGAAATCGCGGCGGAGATAATGGAGTGACGTCGGTGGTCGTAGTAATCATCGGCAGCGGCGATTTCTGAGCATAAGATCCAGATGTCATTGACGTTGCTGCCGTCGCGTTCGACGAAGAGCGCGACAACGAAAAGCTGGCCTGGGTGGAGACTGTCTTGCTCGACTGGTTAGAAAGACGTGCGTACTTGTTTGCCATGTTGTCCAGTGACGCCTTCTTCGTGTGTGATGGAGATCGCTGAGGGATGGTTGGGGCTTCCTGCAACTTTGGGGGCGCCTGCAACTTTTGTGTCGGGGCGGTGAAATAACAAGATAGATGATTGAGTTCTGGCGATCCGGATAAGCTCTCTTCGGCGGGCATCTCAGGACTAGTAGGGGGCGAAGAAAGTGTAGTGCTCGGACTTTCTGAGGCAGCGTCATCGTCAGAGCTCGATGTGCGACTCGGCGAGCTCGCGGGTTTGGGATACAAATCCGGAGCGTTGTAGGCGAGCATGTTCGTCGTGTGTGTCAATTCCATCGGGCTAGAGATCTTGTTGCGGATCGAGGCGGTGTGCGCATGGCTCTTCGCGGTCGTGTTGCTGCGATGAGGTGCAATATTCATATCCGCAGAAGACTGCTGCTTGTTGCGCCGGGTGGTTAAAGCCCGTGCGATCGACATCTTGGAGCAGTCACTCGAATATCTTCGATGTACCAGTAGTCGTGATGGATAATATCCAGGCTGAGAGGAAAGGTCCGAGGTGGTGCGCAATTCCGATATAAGGTATACCGTTGCAGATTGTTAAATTGACTTTCCCGTGGTAAAGCCTGCGGGCATGTATCGGCGGGAGAGCCTACCTAAGGCCTGAAACGGGATGCGCAAAGTGTCCAGTGAATGACCGATGTCAGATGATGTGACAACTCGGGGTAGAACAGAAGCTGTAGCACAGCACTAAGACTTGCTTGCCGAGAAGACAGTAAAGCCGTGTAATATCTCCTTATTCAGCGCGTACCTAGGTAAGGTACCTAAATGAGGTGGAATGCGACTGTCCAAGCTCACGAGATGCTCCGGTATGCAGACTGCAGTAGTGTGATGACCCCCCTCTGGCGCGCCCAAGCTACTAGTGCCTTGGTCCTGATTGGGAAGGTGGGTACAGTCAGTACCTGTGCTTTTTGGCCGAGAGAGTCGGGTGACCCTTTTTCGCGTCGCAGTTGCTGTCACCAAGTAGATCGCAACGTAGCACTACGGTTGCAATGTCTTGTTTCTGTCTAAGCCTATGCAGATGGTGGCAGCTTTGAATGGTGGTTCCCAGTCTGCAACTGTGGAAGGCAAGTGCTGGTGGCTTATGAGTAGCAAAGAAACGAGCTCTTTGGCTATGAATGCGGCACCTGCCTGGTCCGTAGTGCGATTTGGAATCAGATGGATAAAGAGCAACCAGAACTGGGCGAGATTGATCTCTTGCAAAGATCAGATCGCGGTGAAACACTCAGATTGAAGACTTCGAGTCCTGTGCAGTGTTTCGAAAATTTCGTGTGTCGTGCTCAAACACTTCAGATGGCTCGTCAAGAGTCTTAAAAGGCTGTAAAGGTACCTGCCAAAACAGTTTCCAGTTCCTGTCGAGTCCTGTCGAGAGGCTGGTGAGAGAGATGATGAGAGCAAGAAGTCCGTTTGCCTCGACGACAGCGGTGCGCAGAGTTTGGTTTGCTGGACAAGGGCGAGTCAAGCAGCAAAAACACCCAAACTTCTGACAAGCGTAGAAAGTAAAGGATCGTCGGTAGAACTGGCGGGTGCTCAGGTGTGTAAGGAAGGACTTCTGAGCTTAGTAGGGATTTCGTGACCAGCGAAAAAAGGGCAGGGTATACAAGAAGATAAGTGATTCACAACAGTCGAGGGAGTGAATAGAGGAAAGGGACAAGTCCCGGCACAATGGGATGAACACTGGTGACTAAGGATTGTAGACAGGAAGTAAAATGAATAGCGATGCGAGGGGACGCGATGTTAATTAACGATATTCCCGCTCTCGCTCTCCCGCTCCAACTCTGCTGCTCTCCTTGGAGCAGACAATCTACCGGCGTACATGGGGTGCCCGACAGGGGTACGAGTGGACACATTGGCAAGGTGGGAAGCCAAGCACAAACATGACTTGGCATTGAACAGAACACACATCGTGGTAAAGCCCATTCAGGCAGGCGAGAGGTCTTGTTTCGATCGCGCCATTCCAGGAAGTATTATTCAGTGATATTCACAGCGACAGCACATGTAGATTGGGCTTCGGGACCTTTCACTCTATAATCTGCTCCTTTGCCAAATATGTATTCAATGATGGTCATTGATCATATTGACCTACCTATTCATAGTTGATCCTGCACACCACCAACACCTACAATGCAAGTCCACAGTCCATCGACTCCATCGGGGCGTTGGCGGCAGCCCACAGTAAAGTAAGAGAAAAATCAAATTTCAGGGGCGGCATGGCTAGCCTGGGCTCCCCCATTCCGCTGCTGAACATGCCGACTATTCCTAAAGTCACCAGTTTACTTGCAGGGACCCTTGCCAGTTGGGTATTTTTACAGACCCTGACGAATGACCAGCAGCTTTGAGGTCAGGCGGGTGGTGTGGCCGAAGTGTGGCCTGTGAGCAGCGCACGCAATTCGACAGGGATATAGAAAGAAGGCTTACAGATTACCTCCATTGAGATTCCACGAGCCAAGTTCGCTGTGATTTCTTCCGCGCCTGTGTTGCGTGTCGGTCGATTCGTACACCTGAGCAGAGAGCTGTCGAGCTGGAGGGTTTTTGGTCGAGGCCCGAAGCCCCAAGTCTTGTGATCTGCCGTGGGATTGGTCACCCTTCCCAACCAGTTAGCAATGGAACCCCCGGTTTTCCCCTCTGCTTTGGTCACGAATAGCGGGTCTTAGTACCCACTATCGAATCATGTCTCGACATCAGCCTCTTGCCACCAATCATATTCCCTTTTACCTCTCTCACTCTAGGTATTGTACCATTGCGCGCTGGCTATCTGCAGGTACACGTACGAGCCACGACGATATTGAGAAAAGGCCAGCCTGTCAGACGAGCGACGAGGTGAGAGAAGCCGTTGTCTAGACCTTCAGAGTACTATTCGCATGCATTGCAGACAGGCACGGGAACTGTAGTTTGCGACCGTGCTTAAGGTAGACACGTAGCTGGAGACATTATGCAGCCCATGACTGACACCACACCTCGTGCCTAACTCCATTACTGTAGCTGCTCGATCCAGACCGAATACCTACATCACAACCACAAATCGCCACACCCATCCCTATCAGATCCTCTATTTAGCGTACCTAGGTATGAGATAACTAGAATAATCGAAACGAATAGCGCCCAGTGCCCGTTGCTACCGGCGGGTCTTTTGACGGACTGGAAGCACTACCACGCGACCGGCGCAGGTGGATACAGACTGATCTGGTGGATGAACACACACACACACACGCATACACACACCTGAGTCCGCATGCACTGCAATGAGTAATACGCAAAAAGTAAGCAGCGGCGCACATTTGAACATTGGAAGCAATTGAAATAGGCTCTCGCACTCGACTCAAATGACGTATTGAATGACTTGTGAGGGAGGAAGCCAGGAACTCCCTTTTCGCCTCTCTCCCGATCCCTCTCGTCTCGCAATAGTGCTCAAAGGCGCGGCAGCGAGGGCGTAGACTACAGACTTGGTGTTTTTCATAGATCTCTTCTATCCGTCTGCTAGGTGTCTTACAGTTACAACAGTGTCTTTCACACCAGACCGTGCATGCTCGTCTGCATGATGTGTTCTTCCACCAACTTCTTCCGTTCTAGCTTCTCCCAGCACTCAAGCGAGAACTTGAAACGCGCAGGGGTCCAATGTGCCCGAGGCGAAGCGCGGGGACGACGCCCATTGGCGCTATGTTTAACGCCTCATTGGCCGCTGTTTTCCCAGTGTTTCAAACTTTCTGTTCTTTACGTGTTTGGGTGCGGACTCTCGGAGGTAGGTTTGCATGTCTTTCGGCTTTCGACATGCCGCAATTCAGCTTGCTTCAATTGCTTGCCGACCTGCTTGCTTGATATCGAGGCGGTGTTCGGTTTTTCACAAGCGGTTGCACAATAAATGACAGAAACCTTTTGCGCGCGTCAAAAAAACGCCTACACACCCGCCTCAGCCTCTTCATACGCGGTGGCCGGGCCGCGCCAACGACGGACACTACCTACCGTTGCAACTTGCGACTTTGGCGGATGAGACGATCTGTCTTCAAACCCCACAATCGTTAGATGGAAGATGGCCGCCTGCTATTTCGACCGTCTTGGAGCATTGTGCATATCATGGCATCATGAATAACCAAAAATATCCTAGACGCAAACACAGCAGGTCATGATACTTCCGCTTCAGTTCCATTTAGTGCTCAATTTTCTCTTGCACAACAAGGATTTCTTCTAGACAGCACCCCTGTGATCGCCCAGGCGGCGGCGCATGAAGCTTGTGAGGACGAAACCGTCAAGGGCCTATTTTTACCCACCTGTGTTTATATCTGCTGCACTGCTACATCAGTACACGTAATCAATCATACAAAGCACAGATCAAGACGTGATATCGAAATCTAGTTGTAACTGGAAAGTCGTCTCTTGAAGCCAACTTTGCCGCCTCGCCGGTGTCCAATCTCTAAAGTATGATGTATCATCAATAGTCGTAACAACTCCGGAAAAGCAACCCGCCCACCGCATCGTTGGTTTTGGTATACCTGACTCGCAATAATCCAGTATGTCATCATTATAGTTCGGCTATTGAGCCTACCGTAGATCGTTTGAAGAGGAACCCGACTATGCAGGTAAACCCGGTCACCATCAAACCTGGATCTTCAGGGTTCAAATACAACTGTACAATTCGCTGATGATCAGAGGTTGTTAATTTGGAGCCTCAACATATCACCCAGTCTGGACCAAGCAATATCTGCACTTTGGCCTTCTAATCTTCATCCATTGAATCCCCGCTGTCATCGTCGGAATCATCGTCCCCGTCGTCGTCGTCGTCGTCTGAGCTCTCGTTATCCGCTGCTACACCAACTACTCGCTCCTTGACTTCTCCTGCACGGTTATCTGCCATTTTGTGCGCGAATGCTTGTCGCACGGCAGCATTGGTGCTTGTATCCCAAACATGCATGGTGCCCTTGCTTCCAGCCACCGCAAGGCGGAAGGCTACTTCGGCATCTGGAGCGAATGTAGTTGAGAAGATGCGGCCGATGTCCAGATTGCGGGATACGACCATGGTTGGGCCCGTGGGTTGTATGTTCCAGAGCTTGACTGTCTTGTCTGTTGAACCGGTGACCATGTAGCCAGGTATGTGAGGATTGAGGTCGAAAGAGGACAGTGACTCATCGTGCGCTTGAAGGGTCCAGGCAGCTTTGCTCGCCGCCGGGTTTGGTGGGGCGTTGCGGATATCGTAATAGTGTATTATGCCGTTCTCGGTAGACACGTAGAAGAAGTTGGGGTCGTGAGGATCCCACCTGATGTTCTCGACATCGCTTTCTACGCCCCATCTGGGAGCCTTTGCCTCTGGAGCTCGCATGTCGGAGGCGACGACTGTTCGGTCATAACTACCGCTCAACAAAACCGTTGACTCTACGGCGTGCCATGCTAAAGAGCAGACCTTATCGGTATGGTAAGAGTAAGACTTTGCGCATTTTGCAGTATGAAGATCCCAAAGCTTAACGGTTTTGTCTGCTGAGGCCGAGGCCAGTAGATTTCTGTGCTTTCGGTTTGCGGCTAGAGACAAAACTGCATCGACGTGATATTCATCATTGGCCTTTTTGGCCTTCTTCTTTTTCTTTTGCTTCTCTTGATCCTGAGGATTCCCGCCTTGGCCCAGGATAGCATTAGGATACATGCAATCCACCGTATCCAGGTCCCAGACCTCGATGTCGGGATCCATGGTACCGACGGCGACAAAGTTGGCAGTAGCATCCTTATCGACGCCTGTCTTGGAGACGGGGATATCTAGCCACTCGATGCAAAGCGGTATTGCGGGCAGCATGATGTCGTGGTGAACATACAAATTGTCGGCCTCATCCTCGTACACGTAGACCTCGAGATGCGCAAGCTCGTCCTCAAGCTTTGCGGCTAATAATAAGTTGTCGGTGGCCAGGATCTGTAGCTCCTCCCGGTCGTCATCCTCCTGGTCTTGTTCGTCGGGTATGGTGATGTAAGGGTCTTCTTTGTTGGACTCGTAGTAGGCAAGTGACTTGATGTTACCAAACATGTCCATGCGCTGGCCCTGAACATCGTGCTCATCGTCGTCGTAGTGCTCGAGATCGTACTCCTTGAGGTCGTCGTCATTAATATCGATCTCTTCGGGTTTATGTGTCCCTTCGGTGGCAGCTTCACCATTGTGCGCGCTCTCATTGTGTGCTGCTTGCGCCTCTTCTAGATCTTCATTGGCGTCGTCGAGGCGCAACTTGGCTAGGTCTGCTATCCTTTGGAACTCATCTTCGTCGAAGTTGTACCTAGAAGGGAAAGGAGCTGCAAAGCCTCTAGGCACCCAGGCAGCGGCCGTGATCATAGAGTCAGGCATTTTGGGCTGATCTGAATGTAACGAGTATTCGCGAGTGGAACTGCACAAGCTACAAATCGCATGTACTAAGAGGTAGAGAGGCTGCCCCTCCAACTTTTTGAACTGCCAAATTTCAGCGGGGCATAGCACTATCGATAGAAGCTGGAGTACCAAATACCGATTGACCGATCGCCTCCAGGGGTGCGCCTGTAACTTCTGAAGTGGTAGGTAATACGGCCTCCCAGGCCCAAAGTCTGAGCGGCTCTCAGCATTGTTGTTCCTTGGTTAAACCTGTCGCAAAGAGGATTGCAAAGGCACAAAGGTCAAGAGAGCTAGGATCCCTTCGCAATGGATCGAGAAGACGGGAATTATAGCCCCAAGCGACGCAAGCTGGACTTCAATCCACTACGATCCGACGATCGATACTCTTCGCTTCCAAATCGAAGCAGCAACGCGTCGCGATCCAACAGCCGCTTTCCCAGGCCCTTCCATTCTCGCGATTCCACGCCCCGTGCCAGCTCCAACTATGCCGCCACGCCAAAGCAACACGAGTTCGACGGTCCCGAGCCCGGCGTGAATAAGGAGGACCAGTTAGCTCTCGATCGCGACTGGTATGGCGGTGACGAGACTGGCGGTCACACATTCGGCGACGACGCCCACAATCCCTTTGGCGACTACGATACGTCATGGGTCGAGAAGCAGCAGAGGGAGGTTGACATGGCTGAGAAGAAGGCTGGTAGGCATATGGATGCGCGTCAGCTCCAGAGGCAGAAGGACAATGACGCCTGGGAGACGAACCGGATGCTCACTTCCGGTGTTGCCCAGCGTCGCGGTTTAGGAGATGACTTCGAAGATGACGAGGAGGCCACGCGGGTGCACTTGCTGGTTCACGACTTAAAACCTCCATTCCTCGACGGCCGGACTGTCTTCACCAAGCAGCTGGAACCCGTACCTGCTGTGCTGGACTACCAGAGCGACATGGCCGTGTTCAGCCGGAAAGGAAGTCGTGTTGTAAAAGAACGAAGGCAGCAGAGAGAACGCCAACAACAGGCTCGGCAGGCTACGAATATGGCAGGCACAACTCTCGGTAACCTCATGGGCGTAAAGGAGGAAGATGGCGACAGTGCTTTGCCTATCGCTGCCGAGGACGACCAGGCCAAGCCTAGCGAAAGCAAGTTCAGCTCTCATATGAAGAAGAGCGACGGTGCCAGCAACTTCAGTCAGAGCAAAACGCTAAAGGAGCAGAGAGAATTTCTGCCCGCCTTCGCTGTGCGGGAAGACCTCCTCAGAGTGATTAGGGACAATCAAGTCGTTATCGTGGTGGGTGAAACGGGCTCTGGAAAAACGACACAGCTCACGCAGTTCTTATACGAGGATGGGTATGGCAAGCTGGGCATGATAGGCTGTACACAGCCGCGTCGAGTAGCGGCCATGAGTGTAGCCAAGCGAGTAGCCGAAGAGATGGAAGTGAAGCTTGGCAGCACCGTCGGATACGCTATTCGGTTCGAGGACTGTACCAGCAAGGACACCGTCATCAAATACATGACTGACGGTGTTCTGTTGCGAGAATCTCTGAACGAAAGGGACCTGGATCGGTATTCGTGTGTCATCATGGACGAAGCGCACGAGCGAGCTTTGAATACTGACGTTCTTCTTGGGTTGTTCAACAAGATCTTACAACGACGGCGAGATCTTAAACTGATTGTCACATCAGCCACAATGAACTCGAAAAGATTCTCTGACTTCTTCGGGGGGGCGCCGGAGTTTATAATTCCTGGCAGGACCTTCCCCGTCGACGTCATGTTCCACCGATCTCCAGTTGAAGACTATGTTGACCAAGCGGTTCAACAGGTTCTTTCCATCCACGTTTCGATGGGCGCTGGGGATATCCTCGTGTTCATGACAGGCCAGGAAGATATCGAATGTACTTGCGAGTTAGTCCGGGAACGACTCACCGCGCTCAATGATCCGCCAGAATTGAGCATTCTGCCCATTTACAGTCAAATGCCTGCTGATCTACAGTCCAAAATCTTCGACCGTGCGCCGCCCGGCGTGCGCAAATGCATTGTGGCCACGAATATCGCTGAAACAAGTTTGACCGTAGACGGCATTATGTACGTCGTAGATGCTGGATACTCGAAATTGAAAGTATACAACCCTCGGATGGGTATGGATACGCTTCAAATCACGCCCATCTCTCAGGCCAATGCTGGCCAGAGAGCTGGTCGCGCCGGCCGAACAGGTCCAGGACGAGCGTTCCGCCTCTTTACGGAGAAGGCCTTCAAGGATGAACTGTACATCCAAACAATCCCCGAAATTCAACGAACAAACTTGAGCAACACGGTATTGCTGCTCAAATCTCTAGGCGTAAGAGACTTACTTGACTTCGATTTCATGGACCCACCCCCGCAGGATACCATCACGACATCCATGTTTGACCTATGGGCATTAGGTGGTCTAGATAATCTGGGAGAGTTGACGGATCTGGGTGCTAAAATGAATGCCTTCCCCATGGATCCTTCTCTAGCGAAGCTCTTGATCATGTCGGAAGAATACGGCTGCAGCGAAGAAATGGTGACAATTGTTTCCATGCTCTCAGTTCCCAACGTCTTCTATCGGCCAAAGGAACGACAAGAGGAGTCAGACGCTGCGCGAGAGAAATTCTTCGTTCCCGAGTCCGACCACCTGACTTATCTCCACGTCTACTCTCAGTGGAAATCGAACGGGTTCTCAGATGGATGGTGTACGCGACACTTTTTGCACCCCAAGTCTTTACGCAGGGCCAAGGAAATCCGAGATCAACTGCTGGATATCATGAAGATGCAAAAGATGGAAATGATCAGCTGCGGTACGGATTGGGATATGATACGCAAGTGTATATGCTCCGGGTACTATCACCAAGCCGCGAAAGTCAAAGGCATTGGCGAGTATGTCAACCTCCGGACCTCAGTTACAGTGCAACTCCACCCCACCAGCGCACTCTACGGCCTCGGGTTCCTCCCGGATTACGTAGTCTACCACGAGTTGATCCTCACATCGAAAGAATACATGTCGACCGTGACATCCGTAGATCCACACTGGCTCGCAGAACTCGGTGGTGTATTCTACTCGGTGAAAGAGAAAGGCTATTCGGCCCGTGAGAAACGCATCACAGAGACCGAATTCAATAGGAAGATGGAGATTGAGACCAAGATGGCGGAAGACAAGAGACAACATGAGGAGAAGCTGAAAATGGAGGAGGAGAGAGCTACGAAGAAACCGGCTAGTGCTGACAAGGGGAAGAAGATTGTGCAGTCTGGCGCGGTGAAGAAGCCCATTATCAAGAGGAAGGGCAGGGGGATTTGATATCGATGGAAGCTTGTTACAATGTTATTTGGGCATATATTAGCGGTCGAATGTTTCTAGTTTTGAATACCTCTAGACTCCGACGTGCAGGGTTACGAAATCATAAAGAGTGGCCGTACGAGACTATAGTATCTTCGACGCTGTCCAGTCCCGCCAATACCTAAACCCGCCGAGTGTGCTGTACCTCTGATTCCTCTCCCCATCGACCCCCTACTTCCTGCCTTCCTGCTGTTTTAGGAGCAAGTCCCGCATCGCCGCTCTCGCGTTCCTGCTCCCGCCTAGCTTTGGGCCTTTGAGTACCTCCTCGTCCTTCTTTGCCCCTGGTTTGGCTGGAGGACCTACAGGCTTCTTCCGCCTCTGTTTCTCGGCCATGGCATCGAGGAACTCGCGCCGGAATTCTTCGGCGATACGCTCGTCTGCGTCGCCGGCATTATCATCTAGAGGTTGAGGTGTAGGGGACTCGTAAACATCCACTATCGATTTGTTAGCTTTCGTATCATAGCAATCAGCCCTGAAAGGTTGATATGAGCTAAAGAGAGTGTGGCACAACATACGTCTATTCTCCCTCAGAATCTCATCGACGAGCGCGTCGCGCTTAGCCGCATCACTATCCCTCCTATTCCTCGGCCTGTAGACCTTCCCATCCCTGCCCAGGCGGACTTTCTTCGGTCTCGCGACACTTCCCTCGTCTTCGATTTCCTCACCAGCCAATTTTCGCCTCGCGCGGTCGGTCATGAGCTCATTTCGATTCCTGACTTCTTCGCCAAGATCAACCTCGAAAAGCTTCCCAGTGACCGCGGTACCTGTCTGTTTCTCATCTAGTTTCTTCGCTTCGTTGGTGTTATTGGAGGCAGACGATGGGTGGGCAGAAGAAGCGCCGTGGCGCTTGGCGAGTTCGGCTTCTATATACTCCTCCCTTCCTCGGTCAGCAACCGCTTCAACCCTACCATAACACGCGGGAGAAGACTCACATGTGTTTATTCACTATATCGCCCGACAGCCCCGTCTGTGGCGCAAAGCGCTTATTGGCCGCTTCGACGGACTGCTCCATTGCCTTTTGCTCTTCTTCAGCGATCATCTGGCTTAGTTCGTCCAGGACGTTATTGCCTTCTTCTGCAACCAGATGGTTGGGTCTGTCGATGCCGAATGTTACGCCGCGGAGCTTGGATTTACGCGTGTTCCGTAGGCGCAGGGCAGATGCTATAGAGACTGATGATTCGTTCCCAGGCCGCGTGATTGTATCGTTATTTGTCGTCGGAGTGTCGGGGATGGGATCTGTCGCATCGAGCGAGGGCGTGTCTGTGTCTATGCGCTGGCGGTAGGATTTCCGTTTCTTGCCCCGGAAGACTATGGGCTTGGGCGCATCTGCATCTGACGCTGTGGTGTCCATATTGGCCCGTGTTGCAGTGAGGCTGGCTAATAGTAGTATGGTCGTTAGATGATATTCTTACGGAGAGGCAGACATCACGGAGGAAGTCGATGTTGACGCCGATTCCGTGTTACATGCTTGCAGGTGGATGCGACGGCCCCATTATATGAGCCCACTATTCCGCATACAGAGTGCCCACTTGTCCGCTCGCACCTAGTCCACCCTTGCTGTGTGATAGGCGGGCATATGTATTCCGTACTTAGAGACCTCTTACATGCATCGAAGGCAGTCCCCCAGTCTGATATCAGAAGAACAAACACATTGGAACCCCAACCAGTGAACAGCAAATGGCACGCGTCATGTCACAAAGAGTATGCCATCGTAGCTTTTGCATTTGTACCGGGCAGACACTGACCAAGACCTACAGATCTACTTTATGGTTCATGGCCAGGTCCAAGGTATTGATCCAACGAACCCCATCGACCATAACTGACGTCAACCCAAGGTGTCAACTTCCGCAACTTCACTCAAAAGAAGGCCACCGAGCTCAACGTAACAGGATGGTGTCGAAACACAGACAATGAGCAGGTTTGTTCACAACTTAGCCTGTACCCCCTGATTTCAAACTGCTAAACGAACTCTTTAGGTGGAGGGTGAGGCACAGGGCGACGAAGACGCCATCAAGCACTTCCTCAAGGCCATCGACGAGGGTCCACGCCCCGCACGTGTAGTTAAGCTGGATAAAGAAGCACGCGACATCAAAGATGGCGAGACGGGTTTCGAGGTGCGCCGCTGATGTGCTCTATCATCGTCCAAGTGACACCAGGAGAAACTGAGCATGGAAGAAGAAATTATGTCAGGTTTCAAGGTTTATTTGACTACCTATAAACAGCATTCAGAAACGCCATCAATTTGCCAGACCATGATTCAGTGATTCATCACAGATCAATCGTTCCCAGCTGTGCAAACCAGCGTGATCTATCCTATGGCCTTTGAGATCCAGACGCCCAACCCAGATTCTCCTATGGCAATCCCTGCAAATCCTCCACACAGACACCGCTGGATCCGCATATGCAATCTATATCGAAAATGAAGGCGAACTGAAATGAATGTTGAACCAACTTTCTAATCCGCGGACCGTGCACAAAGCTGGGTTGCCGATGAGCTTAAAACACCGGTGTCCTCTGTCCATCCTCTGATTAGAGCCCCATGCGACGTCTGGCGAGGAACTACCAAAGGGATGTGCGGATGGAAAGAGATGCCTCACGCAGATGAGTTTGAGATACTCGCGGCGGGTGCGTTCTCGAGGCTCACACCTCAATGTGCTGCCTGTCTATGCCTTTTCTGGATGCTGCAAACCCGGCAGCTTGTCGATCTTATGAGCTCAGACGTGTGGCGCGAACAACATGTGTAGTTGTGCAAAATGGATGACGTCGACGTCGGATCTATAACAGGTCCTGCGTGATCATTCTGATGTGAGGAGCAAGCAAAAACGACTTTCGAGCCGCTCCGACTACAACATACTCATGGGCTAGAGTCGTCGTTAAGTGCTGGAGGTAAATGTCGACTTGAAGTTGTTGTGGTGATCGGGCGGTGGAGCCCCGTGAGAGTATACATTGTGTTATGTATCGTCTAGTGCTTGATGTCCATTGTTATGGGCAAGCTGTCACTCAGCGTATGGGCTCCCAAGCCCATTTCTCAGTAATATGAGAACTGACTCACACCTCTTTGAGATCTAGCTGGAATGGTTTGTACCTTCCTCCAATCGTAGCGCATCGAGGGCATTTGCGACGGGCTCCTTGTTCCTCCATCAAGATGTTGACACAGTCTCGACAGAGGCCACATATGCATTCGGTGCATGCATACGACGCAGTAAGCTTGGATGTCCGTGCACAAGCAGCGCAGTAGATATGAACGTCTTGAGATGAGTAGGTCGGCGACGAGCCCGATAAGCCCATAGCATCAATGTGAAAATTTCCACCGCTCTCAGCACTTTCAACAGACGGGAATGGCTCGGGGATTTCTTGGGCAAAGGAGGGTGGAGTGAGGGCTTGCTGCAATGGAGAGGCTTGGTAGCCATGGAAGTGCGGATGGGAAAAGGGCGGCAACGAGGCCCTGTGTATGGAAATGGGGGGAGATTGGGGGACCTGATATGTTAGATCAGGATCTATAAGCCGTGGGTCTAGACTCACTGGGGTCCTGTCCTCGCCGATGTCTTCCGTCGCCGAAGCGGCTGCATCGATCAAGTCCTCCCAGCGTTTGCCGTAGTCAGCGGTAGGCTCAACAGAATGAGCCTTGCGATCAACTGGCCCGCCGGGCTTGAGGCGGTCATCCCCCTGCATTCTGCGGAGCCAGTCCGCAGTCGACCCACGGGACTTCTGCTTTCTGTGGCCACGCTTGGTGACGGATTGTTTCCTGGGTCGCGTAGGGCCAAGCGGCCGTTGCAGCGGAGGCAAGGTAGAAGAGCGCCCCGGCGGCGAGTTGGAGAGGATTGATGGTAGCAACTCTCTTCGACCCGGGCCAGGAGTCAACATAGGATAAGGCTCGTTACTTGGGTCGGCTCCGTACTGTATGGGAGGCAGCTCAATGGTAGATCGGGGAAATCGTCTCCCCTCTGTGTCAGACTGCCAGCCCTGCACACACACATAACAGTCAGTTGATGACTACCACAAAGGCCGGGGCCGATGGATTACATACAGGCTCGGATTCCCAGTCCGTCTCAAATTTGTGCTGGCCGCCCAATTGGGCGAGGGCGGCGGCAGCGCTGGCGGCAGGGAGCATCGAGGCGCCAACATGCTCGTCAGCAAGGCCCGGCGTTGCAGGTGTGCTGGATTGGTCGCGCAGAAATGCATGACGTTCATGCGGATAGGGCTTTGCCGCGTCGATGGTCACTGGCGGCGGTGGTGGTGGGCCAGCGGAGGACAGCCCCTGTGATCGGTCGGAAGGCGGGGTATTGATCATGAGCATGAAGCTCTCTTCGGTCGCCGGGAGCTTAGAGATGTAGTGCTCCGGGTGCGCCCGGCGGATGTGCTCCTGCATGGAGCGATATCTCTTTTCCTGTCGGCCATGGCATTAATATCGTGTCGCTTGTGAGCGTGATGCATGGAACGGATTGTGCACATTGTGGTTAATGCAATACATTCAGTCAGTGAGACCGGTGCAGTGCAGTCAGTGCCTTCCGTCGTGGTGGGCGGGCGGGCGGCGCACTATAGTCTAGACTCGCTGCGCTCACTGCACTCACTGACTGCTGGGCAGGGGGCTGCGAACAATGAGGTAGGAAACGTGCGGAGGTCGACTTACGCCGATGCACCGCTTGCGACAGCTGGAGCCATCTTGGTTGCGCAGCGGACAGACAACTTCATTGTTGACATCGGTGATCGAGAACGACGACGTCAGCGAGGTTCGCGGCGGCATCTTGAAGTCGAGCTGTGATCCAACCCCACCATGCGCTGCTGCTGTGCTGGTTGTGCTGTCCGCCGCCGCCGGGCTCGAAGCGGGGGGATTTGTCGTGAGATTGATTGATACGCTGTTGTCGATAAGAGCTACGGCGATGTCATCCAGCGCAGCGCAATTGCGGCCCTCAGGTGAAGCTCAGACTCGAGCAACAGACGCCGGATTCTGGAAAATGCAATTGTATGTCTGCTACCGAGGTAGCCCCAAGCTCCTGTCCTTGCGGTGCAAGTGTTACATGAATTGTTTGGTAAAGGAGTTGAGTTGGGGAGCAAGTGGAAGGGCGACTGGAGGACAGCGGGTGTGCAGGTAGGCAAAGAGCGTGAGGAAGGGCCTCGGGGGAGGGGGGACCGCCAGACGAAGGGGGAGGCGACTCGACCTCAAGCTTAAGCTCCATGCAACTTCATTCAATCAATGGCCGGAAACAGCACCTCCAGACCACACTCCAGCACTGACAGCCACACGCTTCCATGCGCACTATGACCAGAGGCCCAGCAGCCTGACTGGCAACACGGCACCATGCAATCCGCTGAGGCCCACGGCTGCTGTCTACCTTACTGCTTCAGCTGCCGAGATGCTGTGGGCGTGCCCAGCTTCACCACTACCTGCTGTGGCCATCTATTCCGATTCCCTACCATGCCCTCGTGTCCCGCCTCTGTGTCCACGTCGTATCGACGCGGGAGACGTAGCCAGACCTCGGGGTGCGTCTATGCCCAAAGTCAAACCGCTCCAGGGTTGGGGATCCTGGGATCCCCAAGGTCTTGATTACGCGCGACAATGGAATGGAACCGTCAAAGAACAGAGACGCCGGCAGCAGAGACATAGCCTTTCTGCTCGAGGGAGACAAAGACAGGCAGGCTTGCGTATCGTCTTCATTGGCTGTTGTCTTCGAGCGGCCAGCTTTCCCAACTTCTCAGCTTCCTAGCTCAATTGTCCCAGCTGCCAGCTTCCTTTCTCGCCTTTCTGACTCGACCAGGGATTGACTAGGGGGTTTTAGGTCCTGGTGGTTGGCCCTGGCTCGGTGGTGTGGGGGAGTTTACGACTCTGAGACGAGAGTAGAACCGATGATGGGTGAATCAGAAATGACCAGAGGCATCCCGGATCTACCGCTCCATTCACCTTACCTTTTAGTTAGTGGACAACTTTACCTCCTGATAGGCCAACACCCATGGCCCTTAGCTTTTGCTTGCCTACAGAGCCATGACGGGAGCTTGTCGGCTCGGATAACCACCGCGATGGTAATTCCATCATAGAGTTACAGGCGCCGTCGGAGCTCCAAAGCTTCCATACCCCTAGATTGCCAATTTGGAATCTTGGGGCAGTTGTGCAGGCTTCAGGAGCTTTTGGGAGCTATCCATGATCTGAATGCAAGCTGTCCAAGCTAGGATAGGAAGTGCAATACCAAGCTCCAGCCGTACGAGTCGCGCTGGACTTGAGAATGGCTCAGGCTTCTCTCTCGATACATTCTACAGTTTACACTATGTATCCACGTTGATGTTGACCATGATATTGTTGGACCAACTTGCATGATTGATAACGAAAACATACGAAGAATGATAACGCTTCCTGAGGAGGGGCTCGAGGGGCTCGAGGGGCTCGTCCGCCGCGTGACTACTGTACCTCACTGCCGGTGGATAACCGTATCGCCAGAACCCTACAGCACCCTCCCTGGAGCGTAGCTTTTGGTAATAAGCTGGCAATTCGAAGCTTCTGATTCGATGCTGAGCTCTTGGGACGTGGAGGATTCAATGCGACTCAACTGCGCGCAAGCGGGGAACAGCTTGGCAGACTAAATGGAGCTCTTCCCTCTTGCTCCTCCCACCCTTCCCCCTCTTCCGGCAAGGGACAGCAGTGCTTTACTATTCTCATGCTTCTTCGGTATGCGGCAACTGTCGAGATCAAGCGGCTGATTGCTAAATACCTTAGTGTAGGGATAATACTCACGAGTTCTCACTCTCATATAAGGTAGTGTTGAGTGTTTTTCCCTCAAGCCTTGACGCTCATGCTCAGTGAACATGGCTGGTGTCGACTGAACCTTGACACGATGACATCATATCTTTAGCATGAGTGTTGTTCATGCTTTCCAGATTGTTGCATGAGGCCGACTTGTTGTCTTTTTCTACAACTGCCATTTGACCCTCATTTCATGAAATGTGAAATATGGCAGTCATGCCAGGCAAACGCGAGCCTGAGCATGCCGCCCACCTCTGGCTGTATCGGGTTGCGGAGACTCGCATGCTGCACGCTCTTAATGTCACGCATCAGGTTCCCACTACCTTAGGCCCCGTGCAAGGTGTGTTCCCACGAAAGAGAATGGATAAATCGGTTCTCACGACACCCTGCAATACATGCGAAGAAAGGTTCTACACGCATAATCCGTGTCTATTGCCTGTGCTGCTCTGTTCATGTACATTTACATATCTTCTTTCTTGTATGGTAGCAGCGCATTGTAGAGTCGAACCGAGATGGCTTCATTATCACTTCCAAGTTGCATCGCAAGTCTGGTGGACAGGCGTGGCCAGTGTACAGACTGGGTCCCCTGGAGACTTGGATGTAGGTAATTCAGGGTCCAAAAGGATCCAATCTTCTGCCAATGATTCGAATCGAGCCTGGAGCGTCACATTGTGACAGGTAGGTACCAATAGTTCCAGTCTTCCAGACTACGGTTTCACTGCTGAATTGAAATACTTCGGGTCTTTGACGTGAAACGGACTATCTAATGTGATTCTCATACTACTCGTTGAAAGTTTTGCCGTAATTCCTCTTCACGCTTACATGTATGCTCAGAGGTTGGAATGGATGGGACTCTCTATCACTCCCGTCGTCTGCCAGAAAAGTGGATGCTTCAATTCGCGCTCCCAGGATTCAGGACCTCGGAATCTCTACATCCATACCAGTGGACCTTAACCCCAAAACTGAAGTCATGACGACGGACCTAATAATCCGTACATCCTATCCTCTTATTCGCAGGTGATCTTGTACAATCCGTACATTATACATCTCTGAGACGAAAGGTCTGTGCATACAATCGTTCAAGCAAAGAAGAGAGAGGGGATACACGAACATCGCGAGCTTATTGTATTCCACCATTGACAATGCCGACTATGTCTCATTCAAGCTATGGTCCCTTCCATTGTCACGGTAACGTGTGTACGTGCTTAAACTCGGCGTCAACAGCGCTAGAGGCTGGAGCTTCCAGCTTTTACCCAAAACTACCTTAGTATTTTACCATCCCGTCGTCGCGATAATGATTTCTCGCTGCCCATACGACAAGCCGCATCATAGCGACCATCTGAAGGTTTGAACATTGAACGCCTCCCACCAGAGAGGCGTCAATTTCATCTTTTGTCTCAGCTGAACTTAGATCGATTGATTGCCTCGAGTCAACACCGGCTTCCAGACGGCGAGACATGTCATCACAGTCCAAGCTCGTGAAACATTCCCATCTGCTATTCTCGCCTACAACCACGCAGCCACCCGCATCGCCGCCTTCATCCTCCTCCTCCTCGTCTTCACGGAGCACCGTCACATTCCGTCCGTATTTCACACTACTGTAGGACAACCCTAATTGTCTACCTACTTCACCTACTGCAGTCGTGCACTCGTCTGCCGCCCATGTTCTAACGGCTGCCCAATCAGGTAGATTACACAATTTTCTAATGATTCAATGTCACCAATCGTTCATGAGGAACACGGTACTTTGACATATGTTCTTTGAGTCCGTTAATGCGTCTGTGTCTCAGCTCCTGTTCTTCTAATTCAACAACTTCCTCCTTTCCCTGCAGGCCAGCTGCTGTCTCTCTCCCCCCTCTCTCCCCTCCTCGTCATTCTTCCCGATGTTCCGTATCGTCTCTCTAACATAAGGTAGCCTACAGAGCTTGCAGCATCCCTGATGCTTTGCACATCTCGCGTCTGCTGGGTGTAACAGTTTGTCAACGACCTGGCAGCACACCTTTCATTCAACAAGGACACTGATCTCCCTGTTTGCGACCGCCATCACAGGCGGAAGATCCTTCAAGATGGCACTCGTCGTGAAGCACTTAAACTCAGACGCTTCTTTCCTGCTCTCGTTCGAGCCCATCATACCCGAGGCGATCGCTGCTTCTGTAAACTGGCGACCATTCACCATTCTGCTAGATCCCTGGATCAGCGGCCCATCAACCATCTTTCATTCCAAGATATCAAGCTCAACACACACCCAGCCAGCTTGTATCTCCTCTCTCAGAGAACTAACGCAGCCTCCCGATCTCGTCATCATCGGTCAGCACAAGAGCGACCATTGTAATGAAGCTACACTGCGACAGCTGCCTGCAAGCGGCCCCGACACGTTGATTCTGGCGGAGCCGGCGTCTGCACGCCTAATCCAAAGCTGGAAATACTTCAATCCTTGCATGGTCCGGACCCTTGAGCGCTGGCAGGACCCAAGGTTGACAGGAAAGCAATCCGTTATCAGGATTCCTGTGCCACCGCTATATCCCGGCGACCGAGAGGGAGAGGTCACCGTCGCCTTCATCCCGCAGAAGCGTGACATCACCGGCGTACATAGCGCGATCGGCATCACTTATCGGCCCCCGCCTACGCGTGGCCCAGCCGGGCACTCACCAGATCTAAAGCTCATGACACCGCCGATAACTCCTGAGTTTCAACAGAGATTCGGCATTGCAGACACGAACCCATCTGCCAGCACGGCGGGTGATGCCTCGTTTCTCCTACCACCAACGCCGCCTGTCGACCCGCACTCGCTACGATCCATCCGCTCTGCCGCTCCTCTCAATGCATATCCCATGCATGCTCTCTATAGCCCTAACATTCGACCATCTACAGCCTATGGGGAGGACAATGGCTTGGCCGTAGGCACCTTTGGGCAAAGACCGATCTCGCTCATCTTTTCACCGCACGGCATATCATACGACTGTCTAGCCCCGTATGCCACGTCACACCTGGTCGCCGAAGCAGCCCTACCTCTAACGGCGCTCCTTCACTGCATGGATCAAGTCGATAATCCATGGTGGATGGGCGGAAATGTTTGTGCGGGTGCTCCACATGGTTGTGAAATCGCTCAGAAACTGGGAGCCAGGGTCTGGATCAGTGCTCACGACGGCGAGAAAGAGGTCCGGGGGCTCGGCACATCCATGCTGAAGACTCGTCGGTGGGAGCAAGAAGAGGTAGAGCGCGCTCTGCAATACGCGGGCGCCCATGGAGAGAAGAAAGAACCCAACTCGCCAAAAGGCAGGCCGGAGGAAATGCGGAAAACGGAAGTGATGCGTCTAAAGTCCGGTGACGAGATGGTCGTCCTAGCAACAGGTGGCGTATGGCGCAACGAGGATCTTCGAGTGTGTGCCACTAGTCCAGTGGAGAGGAACTCCCCGTCGCCGTCTCTATTCAGGATGACTCCCAAAAAGTCCAAAGAGAAGAGAGCACCAGAGACGATGACGCTGCCCAAAGTACAGAAGGAGATGTCGCCGAAAACATCGGGATTATATAAAATCCTCAAGACGAAGGACTTGCTGAGACCATCGCCAAAGCTGGTTCTGCAACCGGAGACTCCGAACGTGACTATTCACGTCGTCCCAACACCGTCCCGGCGCACTAAGACTGCGCCGGGGTCCGGACTGCCCGATAAAGCCGCTGAGACGCTTGGAATTGACCAAGTGTTATCGGAAAATGATTCGTGCGAGCCAGCCCGGCTTTGACGTCGGAGAATTCTAGAGGGAAAGGGCGTTCTGGTCGATTCACTTGAGAAGGACCCTCTTTGTAATATAGGGAAAAGGAATGATAGAAAGGGGAATAGGGTCACGAGATTATGATACCCAAATCGGCGAAACAGCAGGACGGCGTCAGGTTTACGGACTTGGTTTACACTCCCTTCCCTTACATACCAGGTCAGGAGATATGAGAAACCCCTATTTTCGAGCTCACCTAGGAGCTCTCCGTAGAGATAATAATGTTCAATGAGGACACATACCACTGAAGGTATAAGTGGATAATAATGTCACTGTGACCACTTTCAGCCTCATCACCAGCTATCCTTCACATTCCACTGTCTGTAGAAGTAACTGAATGAAATGAGGGCGTATAGCTGAGCAAATCTACTCCTTGTTGACGCCG
Organism: Xylariaceae sp. FL1019; assembly: GCA_022578705.1. Taxonomy (NCBI): domain Eukaryota; kingdom Fungi; phylum Ascomycota; class Sordariomycetes; order Xylariales; family Xylariaceae; species Xylariaceae sp. FL1019. The sequence continues at coordinate 213,286 of MU391975.1, read as the reverse complement.
CACCTGCGAAGTGATTCTGTCCAAGGGCACATACATCCTATCTGTCTAAATCCACTCTCACTCCTTTCCAGTCAAATGTCACGGATTGACATAGTAACTAGGTAGTCCTTCCGTCTCTGCGGCCCTCATCGGCGTCTCAGTGAGCTGCCGGTGGAACGGGTTTGGGGTATCTCCTAAAGCGCCAGCGCATCCTACCTATTCCGTCGTGTGATTCGCCCTAGGCCCGAACTCACAGTCCCTCGAACCGTCTTCCGCGGATGGCCGAAACTCAAGGTCAATGTCTCAGCATGGCAATCCTTTCCTCGTGACGTATATACCCACATCTTGCAAGATCCGGCATAAGCGTTCCGGTCGTCGAGCTTACCAGATAACTTTCGAACCATCATACGGGGCTCTACTTGAGCTGTTTCAGGATTTCGACTAAGAAATCCTCAAAGCTCAGAGTGATGTAGCCATCGCGATCATCATCGTATTTTTTGAAAACGTCCGTCATGCGCTTGAGGCTGATACAAGCTTGGACGAAGAGATCGAAGCTCATGACACCTTCACCACGCTTGTCGTAAGTATGGAAGAGCAAGTCGATAAAGCTAGGGCTCAAGCGGTAACGGAAGGCGATCAGAGCGTTGGTGAACTCGTCTAGACTGATGTTGCCGGAACGATCGGCATCAAAGCGGTCGAACAGCGTTCGCCACGAGGCAAGGAAGGACCACAGGCCGCAGAACTCGTCGAAGCCGATTGTCCCCGAGCGGTCGCTGTCGAACATGCGAATCATCATGCGCACTGTCTGGGGATCGAAGGCCGTCCAGTCACCATTGACAAGCGCTGATGAAAGCTCGCGCTCTGACAGCTGTCCCGTGCCTAGTAGGGGACTTGGTTAGCTCATGTGTATATAAGTCGGTATGAAACACCAAGCGATTGATAGGTTTCGTATTATGTCGGGCAATTGTATGGAGGATGCGCGCGACGCCCGCCACGCCGAAACATGGGTTCGGAGTCGAGCATTCTGCGCATAATAGCAGATGGACATTGCGATTTACGATCCGCCGAATGCTGATGGTTGCCCAGACATGCGCCATACTTGGCAGACGATGAAGGACCACGTATCCTAGTTGAAGAAGAATGAAGTGAGAAAAACAACGCACCGTCTTTGTCCACAGCGCGAAAGAGCGGCAGGAGAGTGGGGTCGGCGCCGCCATCTTGGGGAGCAGGCGAGGGAGGCGGGCGGTTGGATGTCGGAGGACGGTTGTGGGCGGAAGGTCGCGGACCTGATGACTGAGGCGGAGGCGACATGGGTGAATGCTGATGCGAGGCGTATTGCGCCGGGCGACTCTGTTCCTGTCTTCGGCCTGGGTATGTGTCGTGGCGAGACTGGCTGGGGACGGCGGGAGGTGGTTTGCTCTGGTGATACGACGACTGCTGGGGCCTGGAGCTGGATTTCTGTGGGCAAGGAACAAAGAGTCAGTTCGTCACTACGATTCCCAGATGTTGCAGACATGCGACAGGTGTCTTGTGACAAGTCATCTTGTCGCGAAGCGAGGTGAGGCTAGGCAGTGAGGTCGGCTGTCGGCACAAGGCTACGTACATGTTCCGGCTCGGCGAACCTGATTTGCGCATGTCTGGTCAGTGGCTAGTCCAAAAGATGGACGAATATCGCATTCGTGCGACTTGAGGTGTGTCGACATAGGAGACTGGTCGGATTGTGACTGGATGGTTGGCGGGGTAAGGAGGATTCAGGCAAGGAAAGCTGGAACTCACTTGGGGAGCTCATCGGGATTGTAGGGTCGGTTGTAAGCCATTTTGCTCTCGATGGCTTCTTTCTACCACAGGTGTTGCACCTTCAATTAGGCCTTCGGGGAGAAAAGCGGACAGATACAGGTTGAAGGACTTATCGCCTACAATATTGCGAGAATAAGAAGGGAAGAAAAGTTGGGAGTGTCAGGAGGAAGCTGGGCACAGCAGATGAGCAAGATGGGCAGATGGACCAGAGATGGATGAAGGCAAACTCCGGGCATCAGTGGCATATGGAGGCTTGTAAGAGACAAAGGGGGACACCGAGGAGGCGGGGGGAGACGGGAGTGTCGGAGCGGGGCTGACGATGGGCGTGTCGGCATCCTCAGCCGCAACTTAACGCCATCCATAAATGAGCGTCTCCTGGCTCGCTAGCGACCGCACGGATGGCGGCTATCTGCAGCCCTACCGGGGTCCTCGTCATGTCATTCCTTGAAGGTTCAGGCACAAGCAACGATCCATCTACGACACGCACCAGCAGGCAATCAGTCAGGCATTGGTGGTCTCGTACACAGCTACCACCATCCTCTTAGAGATTCAAGCGACTGCGATCAAACAGATGTCATCTGACAAATCCTGTCGCTGACGCTTCCCTATGACATCTTGAAGTCCTACGTTTGACGAAATCCACACACGGCTTGGCACTTACGGTATAATGTTTGTGGTAGCGAAAGACAACTGAACGGTGCGCGCGTACTACGTGTCTTGTGGCCCAAGGCGACATCACAAGGCGCTCTCTCCTCACACCCAACAGCTGGGAGAAAACAGGGCCATTCACGAGCATTGATCAACATGTGGATGTCGTCCTGCCTGAGGCTGTGTCCAGCTGAGTCACCATTCACGTATCCAGCCCTTGCTTGGTGGGCTTGGCGAATGTCGCTGTGGACTGATGGAAGTAGGAACTGATATCTGAAGGGAGCTCCACGTCAGGCCTCTTCCTCAGTAGACCGGGTTTAGAATACCGGGTCAAAGGTACAACTGTACATGCACAGAGATACAACATGAATCATCAAGTAGTATTCATGGGATTTGTATCTTCAAATGAAAGGCGGTATCTATCCTGGGAGACAGCTATAGCTTCGAGATAAAAGAACACAAGGAAGCAGGATCACCATCGTGAATTTCTCGGGCCAACATGGCACCATCGACTCGTGTCCCTAAAACAACACAACATCGTAACTAGTATGATCATCAACAGTATTACAGAGCCAGTGACCCCAGCGATGACGCAAATCGCAACTATAGAATATTTTACACGACCAACGGGGACAATGGGAACGGATGGAATGATAATATGACTTGCGTTTCCTGCCGTGGTCACACGAGCTACTAGGGCAGCAGTGGATTGACGGGCGTTGACAAATGTGGGTGCCGTTGTATAAATCGGGTGTGTTTGAGATGGATTTCTGTCAAGTTAGGTAGCTCTCCGTTGTAATACTTACCTGCACAAGGAGGAGAGTATCCTGCAACATGCTCGCAAATAAAATATAGCAAGCAAGGTTTTGGAAAGATGCACGAAAGATGAGATGTTGTGTATCAAACCACAGTTTCTTGGTCATAATGCATTGTTATTCATTGTTGCAATGGATAAAAGACTGTTAGGTATGCCATGAGCTAAGATAGAAGATTTTTGCTACAAATAAGGAAACTATTTCGTTTTGACGGCTTTCGCTAATACAATATGTAGTCCCTAACGTTCAATTGACCTAAATTGGTCTTCTGGACATGATGTGAGTCTTCTCGCATTCGACAACATGCCCGCAATGCGTAATGATACATCGTCTTCCTTTTTGCTGGACAAGGCACGTTGAAGCACTGGCATCCAAGGACCCCGAATCTCGGAGTGACGTGATCATGGGTGTTTCCGGACCCCATGGCTCCTAAGAATCGAGAACCTGACCAAAGAAGAAGGCTTGGCACGACTAATTAGTAATTAATACAACAGTGGTATAGGATCCACGTTCAACGTTCGTTCAACACTCGTATGCCTGTGATACACAAAAACGACTGATAGCCATCATCAAGCAGCAAACATCTCCAATCACATAGAGAGGACCGACAGGTAAAAAGCGCTTCGCATCATCAGCGCCGCTTAGGCAGTGGGACCATGGCCACGACCGACGGAGTCGCCTCAACCTCACCAAATGAAGAATTTTGGTTGTTCGGCTATGGGTAGGTTTATTCACGATAAAGTCCGGCGACGCCGAGAAGCGTTACTCACTCGAACACTAGGTCATTGATTTGGAAACCCCCGCCGCATTTCGGTGAGTTGGCCCGCGAAGTCGAATGAAGACAAAGAAATGGAGCTGACGGAAGCCCTGTTGGTCGTGGGCCACAGATGAACGAGTACCAGGATGGGTTACTGGATATGTGAGGCGGTTCTGGCAGGTAAGACAGCTCGGATGCTCTTCCCTGGCATTCTCGTTGTTGGGAATAGCATAAAGGTGAGAGACCGCTAAACTGTGTCATAGGCAAGGTACAGGCTACCACGACGATCTTTTGATGGTCATTTCCCTAGCTGTTTTACCCTATTTACGTAACTTTGGAGCAAATTTCGAGGGCATGGCAGGTCATAGCCACGATCTCGCTAACGACGTCGATAGCCAGGACCACCGTGGTACGCCTGACGCGCCCGGGCGTGTGGTCACTCTCATAGAGCGCTCTTTCTGGGCATCTCTTGTAGATGAGCACGATGACGCGCCAGACAAAGTATGGGGTGTAGCGTATCGAATTGAACCCGCTCACGTGGCAGAGGTCAAAGAGTATTTGGACATCCGTGAGATCAACGGATATACGATTCACTATACCCCTTTTCACCCCAGTAACAGGTCACCAAGCATCCGTACACTTGTATACATCGGAACGCCAGACAACGATCAGTTCGTCGGTCCTCAAGATCCTCAGGAGCTAGCGGAACACATCTACCGCAGTGAAGGCCCAAGTGGCTGGAATCGGGATTATTTACTAGAGTTAGAGAAGGCACTGGATGACCTGGGTCCCGAGAGTGGCGATGCGCACGTCAAGGATTTGTCCAATCGACTGCGTGTTTTCGAACGTCACGCCAAGAAGACCGAGACCCAGGGCTATAACTCTGGAACGGCAAACCCGGTACTGCATGAATTCACCCAGAAAGCGAGGATAGACGAACAAGAGGAAACAGAGAAGACTTGAAGGAGCGCATTTGAACCATGTTTCAGCACAATGAAACCTTGCCAACGACTATATGGTAGCAATACACACGGGCAATTAACGCATCAAGCCTATCGAGACTCACGAGAGCTACCAGGGAGCAGGAATAAACTGCAAGACAAGCTTCTGGCTCAGACTTTGATCAATTGAGTCTACTGACAACTATCAGCCAAACATCGAGCCTCGACCATCATTCCCTGGAAACGCAATTTGCCTGTGCCCAGTGCAGTTGGCGAATCTATGATCCACTTCTCCCCCCGAACAAAGAACCCTTGATCAAGATTTGTCTCTCAACGAAACCGACCTAGCCCCCATTCACGGAAAGTCGTAAACGATCGTATGTTTCATGAGACTCACGAGGAAATAATTACAGGAAAGGAAAATGAAAGAACGCAAGCGACGTTGCAGTTTTGTGCCTCCTTCTACTGATGCCTGTGGGGACCGAAGTGGGAGATTTGCTGGACACGCGTATTGTCTCAGACACATGAAATTTCGGAGAGTGGTGTTCAACTTGAAATAGACAGTAGCATATCGAATTGGGCGTGCTCCCGGATTATCCGATTACGATTTCCTTGGCAATCGATTCGTTCCTTTGTCGTAGTTCCTGTCTCCTATCTGAGCTCTCTCTGTCCAAAGATCAACAGAGTTATGCTGTCTTAAATTGATCATGGCCTTCAACCCCAAACCGTGTCGACTGCAGTCACTAGTATCGGGGCTGTCCTTGTGGAGGCTGTTGTCCGCCGCCATTCTGGTCCGGGTAGTATGGAGCAGGAGCGTAGCCTAGATGTCACCAATTAGCATCGGTTTTATATGTGTACTGAGCGCACAACAGCGCTTAAACTTACCCTGTGGCTGGTAAGACTGTCCTTGTCCGTAGCCTCCACGTCCGTATCCCTGGGAGGAATACGAGCTGGGCGCTCCGTAACCTTGGCCGCCACCACCACCGTAGCTATTCTGCTGTTGAGAATATCCGCCTCGGCCCTGATAGCCACCGCCACCTCGGCCGCCAAAGCCACCGCTTCGTGGACCAGTGTCGGAAGCCTTGTCGACACGAATCGCGCGTCCGTCAAACCTGTCATCTATCGTCAGCCTCTTGTCCGTCTCACGTTTGCTAAAAGTATTCATACTCGACGTTATTCATGCTTGCAATGGCTGTCTCGGCATCTGCTTCGTTGGCGAAACGAACGAATCCGAACCCACGACTACGGCCCGTGTCTCGATCCTTGACAACAACCTATAGTAGCCATGATTAGTCAATTTCCGTCCGCGTGTAGTAATGCTATGTGTGTCGCTCTAAGAGCGTGTTGCCGCGGAGGACAGTGGGTTCCTAATGGCTGGGCGACGTACCGCCTCCTCGACGGGACCGAATTCCTCGAACTTCTGTCTCAGGGTGTTCTCCTCGGTGTGCCAGGCAAGGCCGCTAGATTGGTTGCATAATGTAAGCATAGGTCGCATCTGACTTCCAGTTCAGGTGAATTCTCACCCAATGAAGAGCTTCGCCATTTTTGGGGTCTGGAGTCGTCAATGTAGACCGCGGGTAGGGTCTGTAAGCGACTGTCAGTGGATCGACGTATGAACACATGAGTTAAATCGAGGCTTGGGAAGCAGCCAGGTGTCCAGAAATCAGACCGGCGGTCGAGCCAGAACCCGCGCCCTGCTGTTTGGTGCTAGAGTTCATGTGCAAGCGGGGCTATACGCACAGGTGTGATGAGTTGTTGGTGTTGAAAGTCGATCGGGAGCGGCCGTGCGTGACTGCTGAATCCGGTCAATGACTGGTGAAGGAAGAGGAAGGACACTGGAGTTGTGGAAAGATGGGTGCCCGGAATCAGGCGAGCGGGATTTGTGGTCGGCTGTATTCGACCTTCTGTTTGTGTGTTGAGAAGATTGAGATTTGACCGTGATGGTGAAAACAACAAGCCCGTATGTAATAGTGGGATATAGCGGGGTCGGTACAGCTTGGGAGGTAGAGTACAGCAGAAATACTTACATCTCTGGCAGCAGTGGCGGCAGGCTAGAGGTACGCTAGAGGTAGGCGTACCAGGAAGGTGTGCTAACAGGCCAGTGAAGTGGAAGGGACGACGGGAGGGGCGCGCCTGGTGGCAATTTCTGGTTCTCAATGTTTGAATAAAATCAGATGCTGTTGGCCTGTGAATCATCAACGGCTGTGAAAAGTGCGCAGATTCGAGCTACCCAGGCCGGTCATTTATATACTCTCGCAACCTGACGTTCGAGCTGCAATGGGCTACGAGACCATTATATAATCCGGTTCGACCTTCCTATACTACCTTCTGGTTTACTTAGAAGGCGGGACTTGGGCACTCAATCCCTACAGACGCCATGTGCAGGAGCGAGGTATGTACTTTGCTGTGCGAATTGTCTAAGTTCTTCCATGCACGGTCGCCTCAAGACGAGCGCCAAGCAGAGGGTGCTGGCCTCTTGCCGACCTGTTCGAGCTCGAAAGGAAAGGAAGCTGCGCAGTCGACTCGTCACTCGAAACGGCCCATACGAGGCAGAATGCGACACGCGCTAAGAGCTTCCCACTGCGAGGTGACGAGGTGACGACTACGAGACCCAAATCTACTGAGACTATACCCACCCTCCTGCCCACCACAGCCTTCGCCCGTTCGGCCCTGTCATGGCTCTGGCATAGGGGACCCTGGTGGTCGTCGTGTAGATGGAGGTTCTGTTCGAAAGGTTGGGTGCTGATCACCTTGTCCAGGTCGCCAGGTGAGGCCAGGAGCAGAAAATAGCTCCTGCCAAGGACTTGGAATCGACGCTTGATACTGCTTTGACGGTTTCGCAATCCTTGTTGGACGCAGTCATGTTTGCTCACTGCATGTCTGGGTACATCCATCTGCTTCGCGGGCCTTCGTGAGAAGACCATACCTTAGGAGAAGATCTATGTGTAAAGGCATGAGGGATTGGAAGTGTTTTGCCGGGTCATGCCAATCTCTGGAGGGTACTGGTCCTGGCAATTGCGGGGCTTTTCTCGAGAGAGCAACAGTCATCGTCTCATTAATTAGCTCATCTTTATGATGATTCGCGGCCTTTCCCTCACTCTCGGTGGAACGAGTTGTATCATGGGAAGCTCCAAGTGCAGGGGCCCGTTTGAATCCACGAAAGCGCCATGTTCACGGGGAATCTCCAAATAAGTAAGCCTTATCTACCGAAGAGAGGAGCTTTGATATAGGTCTTTACATGAATAATGTGACCGCAATAGGTATTGCAGCTGCCAAGAATGACGGCCGAATACCCCAGCTGCACCCCGGCACCCTGGTCATGATCTACAGGCTGCTGGTGCATGTCAATAGCTGGAACGTTTGGGCTCAGCCGCTTGTGGGTACCTGGCACACTTGACCCCTCATCGTCGCGCATTATCAGGTCTTCCCCGCGATGCTACCACCGCATCCTACGAAGCTACCACCCCGGGTACATGTACGTATGGTGAACATGATGACCCTCTGCGAGGACAGTGCTGTTCGATAGCCGCGCAGGCATCGGATCAGCCAAAGCAGAATATAATGTCTGAACTCTGACCACGTCTTGGCTCCTACCTACCTAGCTCTTGTAAGCTGAGACGCACAGGAGTAAGTAGCAAACAACGATCCATCTGGACACATGCGACACTTCAATCTCAAATGTTCCGCCAATGCCAGAAGCCCATCCAGTCTGCCACAGTTACTACGTAACATGCTGTTTAGCCGTGACCCTCATCCTTGGGATCGGTAAGGTAGCTCATAGAAGAATGGCGGTAGGTACTATATTGGGCGGCATGTGGGTACCTCTAGCCATCGTTGGCAGCCTCTAGCGCCGGCAGGCGTTGCGACGACGGGACTGCTCAACTAAGTCGTGTCTTTCCGAATAAATAGGTACCTTACACCGCAAACCTCGCTATCTCAGCCCAGGTCGCATATAGCTGCTGTGCCACCATCATCAGAGTCTAGCGCACTATTCGAGACCTAAGTCTCAAGTCTGTGAAGACACTTTCCGCTGTTGGCAGAGATACTCACGTATCCACAATCTAAGATACGACATGGAATGTACGGGAGGAAGCGTCCAAGCTGGGGGAAGTGGAAATTAACGGTGGCCATGAAGCTGCAGAAGAGACAACGCGGTATTCTGATAGGTCTATGATGTGCGTACCATACCTTAGGCTGGTGAGTCTCAGGGCAGACATTATTGCTAGTCGTCTTACACAAGTTGCTCACCAGCCTATCAATGGAATACAGTTCAAGGAGCTCGGTGATCTGCCGCCGTTCTACATCACAAATCAACCAGCCGCAGGGTTGACGAGTGAACCGACATGTGTCAGGCATGACGACCAGGGTCAGTCTGCGGCGTAGACAGCAACATCATGATCTGCAAGGGTCGGTTCCATGTCGCTAAAGATGCTGCATGGAAGCCGCAATCGTCTGTGCCATGCGCGCAAATGTTGCAGTAGCGATCACACCTGCACGATTACACGATGCCGTAAACACAGTCAAGATACCTTAGCCAGACTTCTGGTTATACATGTAGGTATCGGATGTATACCTGAACTGCTTTTAGTCTTGGCATGTCTATACCTGGTAGACTCCGTTTCGTGGGTTGGTAACCTAGAAGCACGTCAACATGCTGACTACCGTACGTGCCTCAAGTATCTCGTCGTCCTCAACTATTGAGTTCTGTAAATAGATTGCGAAAGTGCATGCTGCGATGTGAGGCCCACCGACTGGAAGTTGGAAGAATCGTACCTTAGATGGAACACATTCAACCAGCTCTAGTATCTGAAGTCGGCACCAATCCATACGCTATCTCTTATGTTGTGACGAATTTACAGGTTCCGACGAATACGTGTTGCATTCTGACTTGACATAAGAGTCCTAAGAGAAAAGTACCATTGGTACTGCCGCCTGTATGCTATAGATAATAGTGTCTGCCGGAACGACAACCGAGATGCATGTGCATCCAGTTAATGTATCGAAGACAGCTAGTCCTAGCGCATATGTAAGATCGCGTAACGCCCGAGACGCAAGGTCAAGGTAGCATGACAGGGGTCGCTGCACCCCTTGTTCGAAGATCCGGGAGGCCAAGTAATTCAACGATGCATCTGACGAGCCCGATTCAACATCATGGGCACGCCCGATACACCAGTGCAGCAGGCAGGCTGCACCTTCTGTTCGCATCTTTACCTATCTATGACCTAGGTAAGCTATGGTCATGTTGCATGCAGCGATGCTAAACTCTATTGCAGCAGTCAGGACCGAAAGCACGATGGTCTCGCTATCTGTGCTCAGTCGAACTCTCTTCTCCCGTCTTAGGACTGGCACATCACCAATTAGGAGACGTCTCTCAAGAAATGCTCTGCCCTCGCGTACAATCCTTAGCATAGCTTGGGATGTAGAGATCGTCACATAAGGAGTCGAAGAGTTTCACTGTGATCGACCATTATCGTGAAGCCCATGCGACCCCTTGGAGGGCCCGCCTTATGGAGTCTGCACCACCAACTCTTTTGGCGCCAGACTCGACGGCCGACGTCCGCCTAGGATCAAAGTTGGTGTGAGCATTTGTATGCACCCCGTAGGTAGCGAGTCTTTCCACGCAATATACCTAATGGGTTTCAGTGCCTCCTCCTCACTCCCGCACTCCCTCCTTGGAGATGGGTCGGCAGGACTCTTCCCCACATCGCCAACGTCATCGCATGCCTCATCAACGTCGCCGCCGTCACGACCATCAGAAACATGCCAAGCTGGCACATCCCGAATCGCAGTTGAGCTTAGGCAACTTGAACCGAGCATTTCAAAAACCCGGCGGCAAAGCTAGAGTGGAGAGCTGGCTGGGACAAGTGGCAGGTCCTGCAGAGAATACAGGGTTGACATCGAAAAGGCCCCGACGACTGGAGATCTACTCCGCTGAACAACCACGTTTGCAACATGATGATACCTCTCCTGCCAACCAAATACCCGGACGCGTAGATCCATTGTGGAGACCGAAGCATATTAATCCTGCCAATGGAGTAACGCCCGAGTCGTTCTCGCCGCCGACGGGTCAGGAGTTTGGTTTGAAGCGGTATAAACGAAACAGCAGTGGGAACAGCTCACTGATCAGCGACTACCATTCTCCCTCAGAGTCCCGCCGCCAGAGCCGCTGTCACACTCCAGTGGAAGACAGGAGCCAGTCTCTCTGTGGACCCTGGGACGAAACAGAGCTGGATTACGCACGTGTCCCGTCATCAATGTCTCACGAAAGAAATCACACGCAAACCTTTGGAAAACAACCTCGTAGAAAGACCAAGGCGGACAAGTATGACACGAAGAAGCAAAACGACCGAAAGAGGAGGAAGCTGGCAACTGAGCAAAAGTCGATTCAAGATGAGAAGAGGACAACAGAACCTCCGGCTCGCAAAGAAAAGCGGAAGAAAAAGTCAGGGGCATCAGGCAAAAATGTGATGAACAAATTCACCTCGGAAGCTGTATTGAATGATCGAATTACAGTATGTCATAAATTGGATGAGTTTCTAGCCGTCTCTCACAGGTCCCTACACAGGTACAACACGGACTGAGGCCTGGTCTTTTTGAGAACGGACGTGGACCAAGGAAAGGACCAGGTAGAACTCCTCTGAACATATTCAGTGCTGTATTCTAATCGAACATCATCTAGTTCTTGATTTATCGTTCTCAGATATGGAGATTCGCAAGCAAGGAGTACAAGGAACACAACCGTCGAAGCCATTGTCCAAGTCACAACGTCAAGACCGCCAACGAGAGGAGCGACAGCGTGAACAAATTTCGTCATTCTTCATAGCCCCCAATAACCTTCCCAAAGCAGTGGTGTCGTATGCTGAGGACCACCGCGATGATGAAGTCTCTTCTGATGGGCATGATGGGATGGAATTAGTACATGAAAGGAAGCATATAACATCACCATGTGACAGCCACAGTGGCAACCACCACGAAGAATATCAGAGGCATGGACGACACCGAGAAAGGGAAACCTCGCCAGTCATGTCTTCTACTCGGTTTCATGACTGCCGTCCAGATTCAAGCAGGGCTACATCCTATCTCACCTGGTCATCCAGCAGCCTCAACGTCCCGCATGATGCTCAGGCTTGCGTCAACAAACCACCAAGCCTTACTGGGCAAGGAAGATCCGAGACCCCTGAAACAATTCGAAGGGCTGTGGTCAATACGGGAATCTATAGAGACACACGTATTAGGCCGTATGACGACTGGACAAATGAACAGACTGCGGCGTCGGCAACAGACAGTGACTCCATATCTTCAAGTGAGTATCACATCTCCTGTAGAACTAAACTTTTGAATCGCGTCCAAAGCTGACAGACAAACTTCAGATAACGAATTGCGTGATCTGCGGGATCCGCCATCGCCTTCGACGACTATTTTTTTGAAAGAAAAGTGGAACGAGATTTTGCCTCCCGAATGGAAATCGGCGAACGCTGCAATCAGTACGGAATCTGTACTCAACAATCGTAACGCCAATACAGACCCGGCTTTGCTGCCAGATAATAACAATGTGCATCATCAAGAGCGAGTGCAAGAAAATGATACTAGGCACGCTCAAGAGAAGTCATATTTACCAGACTCTTACTGTCAAGATAAGCTAAAGAAAGCTTATCCGTTTGATAATTATATGCCGTTTAATCGGAATCATGAAGTTGCCGCGCAATATGACGAGTCGGGAGCCGATCGTCATTCCATCGCTTCCAGAGATGCAATGCCGCCACCACCGATTCCAGAGCAAGGACGACGTTCCTTAGATGTTACTGATCATCGGCAAAGAGACTGCCGCACCCACTGTGAACCTGAATCCGCATCGGCCATCGACTGCGCGAGATACGACATAGGTTTCCCAATATATGATCACGAGAGAGACACAGAGACACCCATTCCTTTCGAGTCAGGGATGGGAACGGACACAACTATTCCACTCGTATATTCCAATTCGCGCGCAAGAGACATGTCAGCGCGTTCGAACCTGGACTACAATATGGACAAAATGATCTACTGTGCGGATAGGAGGTCGCCGGTGTTTAGCCCTCGAGATAGTATTAGAAACTCTAGCAGATCGCATCCGCCTGACCGTCAACCTGAAAGCATGACCGAATTCATCACAAGAATCGAAACCGAGGTCAGTAATCAGGAAGACTTCAGTAGAGTAAGTGACGCAGAGTCCATCACGTCGAGTTCAGGGTCTTTGAAGAATCCAGCACAGAGTGCTTTTGAAGACCAGTGTGGGCTGCTGTCCACACCTGACCCTTTGCGCGCCGACCAAGATGGTTATCAACCGATGCCGGCAGCTTCGGAACTCGACCCTTCTGGTCTTACTGTACTGTCTACAGCACGTGAGGGGGGTTATGGCTCGATACGGGAAGGGATAGGAACCTCGACAGATGAATTTCTTGAGATGTCTAGCTTTTGGCGACCGAATCAGTTTGCATTGTCGTAACAATGCCTTAATGTGGATATCGTACATACTTATCATGGCCAGCTCAGATTGGCGAAGCTGACGGAATCATTCTGGCTCCTGGTCTTTCCACTTCTGCTGTAGCTTTCCAACGTTCATGTCACAGTTTTCGGCTTTCGACACGATGGTCTTGGCCTTTCCGACAACGGGTGCATCGATCATGGCGCCATCAAGTGTCCACGCGCCTCTACCTGCGTTGGCTGCCTTTTCATCCGCGATAACGACCCGCACGGCCCATTCGACTTCTTCTTCACTGGGTGCGAAGAGGCGATGTACGGTCTCGACCTGAGACGGATGAATGCATTGTTTACCGTTAAACCCCATAGCTCTGCCACCTTGGCACTCCTCTTCCAGACGAGCCAGCCCTTCGTCGCCCTTATAGGACGTGCACACCAAGTCGATAGTGCTTGGGAGTGAGGCGGCACGCGCTGCAGTTGCGATGGCCGAACGGGCGTAGAGAAACTCGGAAAGTGACGGAGTGCGTGTAAGGCTCATGTCCAGCGCGAAATCCTCAGCTGCAAAGATGAGACCGGACAGATAGGACGAGGCAGCACAGATGGATTGGAGGTCTGTAACCGCTCGAGCGGATTCGATGAGAGCTATCAGTTTGACTGGATTCGTTGTGGATGGGGAGTGTCGATCCGGTGCTAGATGGCGTAGTGCATCGGTCACAAAGGTCAAGTCACTAGCACTATTGACTTTTGGGATAACGATGGCATCGACTTGGGGTAATACTGCGAGAGAGGTCAAGTCATCAAGGGCGTATGGCGTTGATACGGCATTGATACGGACTGCTAACTCCTTGATGGTGGATGGGCGCGACTGAAGGCTTGTGAGATGGTCACGGAGTGCCGAGCGGGCCCGTGGCTTCGCTCCTGACGTGACCGAGTCCTCGAGATCGTAGGTCACATTGTCGCTGGCGAGACGCAGCGACTTGGTCAACATGCGTTCAGAGGAGGCGGGAACTGAGATGTGCATTAGTCTCAGAATTCCATATCTTGAGATGGACATCAAATGAGAGTAGCGCGACTCACCATAAAGCAGAGCCCGCCTCAATATGGCGGTTGATTTAGCTGCACTCGTCATTGGATTGACAGTAGAATCTTCTGAATAACTAGACAACGAGTTCTACTGACCGACTGATTTCTTCAGGGGGCCGAATACCATATTCATGTTCGGTTTGCCTTACATGTGCACACAAATTATGACGATGGTCGTATCTCGGGCATTGCCGTCATTGTTTACAAGGTAAGTGGTGAAGTCGGGGCTCTCCACTTTATATTTGTGAATTTATAGGTGGGCATAATGCATTTAATACGTAGGCATGCCTTAACTATAAGCTAATTAAGATTAATCGGCGGCTTTACTAAGCAGCCCCCTTGTAAAATTAGCCCGTATTAAGCTCGTTAGTTTTAAATATTAAATATTAAATATTTTACTACTTTATAACTTATTTCCGTTATTTAAATATTATATTTTTTAAAGCCTAAAAAAACGCGATTTTACTAGTATTACTACTTTTTAAGTGTTTTTTTTTATATATATCTTTTTATTAATATGCCTTTTTCGATTTTTAATCTATTAAAAAAAGGCCTCGATAACAGCTAGCCTTTTTTAACGATAAAAGCCTTTTTTACTTCGTTATAAAACCACGTTCGAATTAATAATTACGTTATTTTATAAAGCCGCGCTTATAATAAAACCAAAACGACAAACGAATATATTACGTATAGCATTTATTATTAAGCCGGCAAAAATAAAAAAGCTCGCGGCTATAGCTTTTAGTAAAAAACTACCGTTAAAAAAAGATATTTATAAAATAATATAATGCTTACCCGTAAAAAAACAAATTAAAATTAGATTTTTAAACTTAATTTAAATAATTAAAAGCATAATTACGCTACCGTCCTTTTTTACAATATATATACGGTATATCGTCGCTTTAAAAAAAAGCACCGCGACTATATTAAAAAGTTATATTTTTACTAAATTAAGCCTAACGCTATTTTGCAATTTTTTTAAAAAACGTTCTTTAATAACTTAATTAAACCGCAAAATATATATAACGAGTTATAAAAACTTTATAACAAAAACTTAAGCAATTTTATAACGATTTAAGCTTTTATAAAATATTTAATAAACGTAAACATTTTTTATATTATTTAATACGAAAAAAAAAACCGATTTAAAAACGTTATTTAAACTTATCTTAAATTATTAAAAATATAAAAACGCTTTTTTAAAGTTATAATTATCGATAATACGTATAAAATAAACCGATATAATATACTTTTCGTTAATTTTACAGGCTATATAAACGTTAGGCTTAATACGTTATTTAATATTACGTTTGGTTTTATAGCTAATAAAACGGAAAAGTTTTTTTTATAAATATTACGATTTATAAAATCAATAATTAATAATATATATAATAAGTTCGACGGCATTATGTCTTTTAAGCTATTTAATATATTAATAATTAATTATTATAAAAAGTTAAAATTAATTGCTATAAATATGCCTTTTTTTATATATTTATAGCAATAAATCTGCGTTTTTTATTTTAATAAAAACGTATTTTTGCAATTAATAAAAAAATAGTAAAAAACGCCGAAAATAGCCTTTTAAAAGCAATTAAGTTAATTAGTTAACGTTATTTTAAATACTAAATTAGCGGACTTAAATAATAACGAGTTTTTTAATATCGATAATAACTTTAAACGCCGTTTAAATAATCCTATAATAACAATTACTATTAACGCTAATAAACTTTTTAGCAATATTTTTTATATATAAAAAAGCCTTTTTATTTATTAGTTTTTCGTAATATACGCTAATATTAAAAAAACAATAATAAAGGCTTAAAATCGTTTATTAGCGTTTTTTTTAATTAATTAAAAACGCGTTATTATATATTTCGAAATAATTTAAATACCGTTATAATATTAATAAACTTATTATTATATTTTTTACTACTATAATTATAACGAAAAAATAACGTTATTAACGAAAACGAACTATTATTTAATTAAATTATATTTTTAAAACAGTAAAAAAAACCTTTATTAAATTTAAGGGTATATTTATAAATATATAAAATTAACGATTTATATATATAAATAAGCTATTAAAACTAGCCGTTAAATAGTATATATAATTTATTATAAAATAAAATAGCTCGGTAATTTAAAATACCGGTATATATATATAGCTTTAAATTTTATATATAAATAGTATAAACGCGTTAAAAATTACCTTTTAACGCTAAATAATTTTATTTTTAAAAATATTTAGCTTTATATTTATATAATACGGATATAATACGGGTTTTTTTGCTTTTATAAAATATATAAAAATTTTAACGATTTTTTAGTTATTTCGTTAACGGTAAATAACGTTAATTTTTTTTAATACGTTTAATCGTATTAATACTAGCTTTTTAATAACGATTTTATTCCGTATATATAAAAGCTATATATTTATAAAACCCGTAAAAGGCCTTATAATACGGCCGTAACGCTAAAAAGCATTTTAAAGCTTTAAAAATTCGAAATTTATCGCTAACGTAAAATAGTAAAAAATTATCGCGGTTTTTTAAAAAGTATATAATGTAAAACGTTATAGTAAAAATTTATTAAAAACTTTTTAAAAATATTATAGAAAAAAAAAACGCTAGCAATAATATTTATTAAATTTTAAAAACTATAAAAAGCAACCTAACTAAAGCTATTATTATAAACTTTATTTTAAAAGCGGTTATATAGTTTAAAATATAATAAAAAACGTTACGAAATATAGCGACGGTATTTATCGTATTATTTAAAAACGACAATAATAATAATAGTTTTTTTACTATCGGAGATTTAATAAACCGTTACGGCGATTTTAACGATAATAATAACGAAATTAACCTTTTTAATAAATTTACCGAAAGCTTTAAAAACTTTTTATATTAAACATTAAATAATAATAACGATAACGAAGTTAATTTTTTATATTTCGATTTTTTTAACTTTAATTATTATTTTAATTTATAATTAAAAAAATAAATTAAATATAATAATAACTGCGAAAATAAGTTATAATAAAGTTTTAAAACGGTATTAAAAAATAACGAAATATTCCGTTAAATCGCCTTTATAACAAATCGAATAAAAAGTTTTTATTATTAAATAAAATTACGTAAATATAACGAAAAACGTATTTTTAAATAAAAAACCGTATCGACGCTTATTTATTAAAACAAAAACCGATAAATGCTTTAAATAAAAATTAAACCTTTTATTTAGCCGTTATTAATAAAGCATATTACTATTAAATTAAAAAGTTTAACTAGTTATTAAATAACGTTAATTAATAATTTATTATATATAGTTATATAATATTAATAAAATCGTTTATTTTTAATATTTAATAATAACTTTATATATAGTAATAACTTTATATATAAAATAGCAAAGATATTAAATGTTAAAAAGTTATTAATATTTAAGGTTTAGAACTAACGAGCTTAGTACGGGCATAGTTTAATAAAAGGGCTGCTTAGCAAAGCCGACGGTTAATCTTAATTAACTAACAGCTGGTTTATGCCTACGTATTAAGTCTATTATGCCTACCTATAAATTCACTTATATTTTTACCCCTAGCAAGAGGTTGGGAGGCATATGGAAAACAATTACTGGCACAACTTAAATGACTGGCCGGACCTGGTGATTGGTTGCAACACTTGAGCTCCAGAGACTTGCAACAACCTCATGCACATCTTGCGAGATGGTTTTTGCCTCTGGCATCAGCCATCATGGGATAAGCACTCATTGTGCCTCTATGATGTCACAGTCGGACGTCTCAAGTATGGCAAAGGAGCCATAATTAGATCAATGATCAGTCCTCTTCTCCCAGACTCTACCCAAACCTCCAGCCTCGCCATGGCTTGCAAATGAGACTTTCAGGCAGCTTGCCTATATGCTCACCGATAGTCTGTACTCGGCGTAGGGGACAGCCGCGCAAGGGAAGACTTCACTGCTCTGGACCTGCTACCTAGTGGATGGGATTTTGAAGCACAGACTGAAGGCATATGTAGCCGGCACAAGGGGATGCCGCCTGACGGTGGCCAAGACAAACGAAGCAAAATTCATGAGTACCCAGCTGTGAACACACATCGACGCGAGCAGCTCGCGATGTCGAGACCTCGCTACCTCGTACGGCTATGTCTAGCGCGCATATAGATACCTATGGAGCTGCCTTCTATTACTCAACTCTCATCCGCTCGACGTCAGCTTCCAGACTTCAACCTATATTGGCGGTCTCACAACCTAGCCGGGCACAATTTCTCATATCAGCCCAGATATTCACGTCAGGCAAGATTGCAAAGACGAGAACCATATGAGTTGCAAACCCATGCAATTGAGGAACTTGTTTAAAAAGCGCCACTCAACCCTAAGGTAGCCTGTATGTGAATCTCGGCATATGAGCAAGTGAGCAGTAGAGATACGTCGTTCGGCGATACTTGGACACCAGAAACCATTATGTTTTGGCGTTCGCCCCTTTCCCGGCTATATGGATTACTACATGGCTCGAAAACTTGGTGTCCTTTGGACACACTGACACGTGTGCCCATCCTCCAAACCCATGGGCCCATTTGCAACCTATTGTTGGAACCGGCCGATCTAGATATCATGGCTTAGTCTGGACTTCAACCGTCACAAGTTCGCTGCAGTTTGCTAAAAATAAACATCTCGTCAAGCAGAATACCTGCGTCACAATATGGGAATTTGCACCGACCCTACTTCTCGATACCTGAGATACGTCCGTTCAAGTCGACTCTATACGATCACAAACTCCAAAGCGACACCTCAGAGTCCTTTAATCTTTCTTTCTTGGCGTTGTACAGCACTTGTGGACACTATTGCGGCTGAGACGGCTACCTGGATGGTCACGAAGCGACTCGACCCGGATAAAATCACACCGGATATTTGTGTGATACGGTCTTGATCTAGCCAGGCCTCATATATCTATATTGCTTCGAGACCACGTCCGGAGCCTTTTTGCATGGTCTTATTTAGTTGCTTATCTTTCATCTTGGGTGAAGCGAAGTGAGTCGGCCAGTCCTATAAATATGAAAGGTATTGGCGATGACGAGGGCTCCATCTCGTGGCTTCATAAGCAATACCATCCGCAAACCACCATCGACGTCGTTGAAATCCGCTTCAAGCCTGCACCATGCGTCGCGCCGGTCTCGTAGCTCTCGTCCTTGCGGCCGTGGCCCAAGCAGCCCCCATCAACCGCCCAACGAAGACGATCAAAGAGAGACAGCTCTCTATCGGCAGCCCGACTGGCCCTGATCTTCCCGACCCAACGTTCATCCTCCTTCCACCTGTCACTGGCGGTCTAAATCCGTCGGACAAGCGAGACACGCAGGCGGTAGAAGAGCGCCAGTTTACGATCGGTGATCCTTCAACCGGATTGATCACCCCGCCCGTCGTTCTGCCTCCGACCACTGGCCCAATAGACCCTTCGGAGAAGAAGCGTCAAGTTCTCGTGAGTAGCCATTCAATATGTCCAGGTCTTGCCACGTTTCGGGACAGTGGCAAACAGGATCTCCAAGTCTTAGAGGCCTGAATTATGGCTCGGCGTACTTCTAGATAATGGTTGAAAGCTTTTATGATCGTGAGTATTGACACGGCACTTTGTAGGGTGGCAGCGCACCAGACCCAACGAAAGCTAAGATTGAGGCTCTGGAGCTCCAGTTAGAGACTTTATGGCATACCTTGGTACGTATTTACCCTATCATCCCAACTCGTCAGACATTCCATCGCGGAGACAGTTATCGCGGTCAAGGACTAACATAAGGACAGTACGTGAATATTTGTCTTGAAGAATCATATCAACAAGGAACAGAATCATTCTGAAAGTGAGCCCAAGAAGCTGACCCAGCCTACGTCGTAGCGGACCAAACCCACCCAACCCTGTAGCAAAACAGATCAAGGCCATTGAAGCGGAGCTTTTGAAATATGGCATAACGGTGGTTGAATCGCCCGATGGCACCACGACCATCATCACGCCCGGTAAGCGAGATGACATTGTGCCGGATCCAACCATTCCTGGCGGCCCATTCATCCCCTCCGTCCCTATCCCCGGAGGCCCGATAGTCCCTAGCAATTGACGTGGTACATGTCTTGCTTTTCCATATCTTCTAAGCAGTTGCAGAAACGATGACAGGGATTAGGGGATTACTAGTAGGGAAGCGGAAATGTTGGTACTCTTGTACAAAAACTGCTTGTTGTATGTTAGGTTCGACATTGGTAGTCAGTCATGTGATAACGTCGATTCTCGATTTGAAGAGTCATGTCTGCCACCTGTTTCGACTCTCGAGCCATGTTTCATGCACTTCCGCTCTGTATTGAGTCATGATCCACAATGTCTTGCAAGTGTCGAATATGTCATACACATTAGCTGCACTATGAAACTACCTAAGCAGAAATATTGAAGGGCGTTTGACTTTTGCGGCATGGCGCTAGATTGTGTTTAGAAAAGCTGAGGAATGTGAATGTAGGACTGACATGCCTTCGATACAATCTCTACGACGCGAAACTCACTGACCCTTTCTACCTAGCTATATGACAAATCTCTAGAGAATCTATCGTGTGGATACTCTGTATCGGCGAAGTGTTTTGTTCTGAGAGCCAACCCTATAATCACGTCATCTCTTGTACACACATTGGTGATAGTCAGGGACTTGCACACCAGCGGAATAGCCTCAGTCTTGCATTGGACCTCTGAAGAAAGGCCACCCGTAGTCGTATGTCACTACTGCGCTGCAATTAAGACGCCGCTTGGAGGGTGATAAATCAAAGAGCGTCGATGGTGTCTTCTAGCAGCCTACTGCTGCTACCTGCCAGCCGTGCCATGTCTGATGCCAAGTCTTATCTCAAGAAATTTGAGTTTTCTTAGCCGGCGGGACCTTTCGAAAGATCAGACGACAATACCATCATCGACGAGTTATTGAAATGGGCCGAGTGTTTGACATGCCCGTGAGGGTTTCAAGAACAGAACCTTGATATAGGCAGCATGGGAAAGACGGCATCGTACGGAACCAAATCGAAGACAACGGGCCGTGGCTGAGACTGGCAACGTCAGCCGCGTCATTCGGTAGTGGAAGGCCTTTAGTATAAGCCAACGAGCCAAGCATTGGTCAGCGAATATCTGATTTGCTGATTGATACTAAGGGAAGTCAGATCATGGCCATCAGATGACCTGTCGTGTGCTTAAGGGGCGTTGCTGTCAGCTTGGCCAAGATTCCGGGGCGCGTTCACCGTGCCCCGTCCACTGAACTCAGCGGAGTCGTGAGACCGTGGGCAGTAGTGTGGGCAGTAGTGTGGGCAGAGGTGTGGGCAGAGGTATGGGCAGAGGATGGGATCATAGGCGGCGCGCGCAGTGCCCGGCAAGAACTGTCCATATCTGTCGCCTACAGTAGTCTTACGACTAGGTTTGCAGATCAGGTAAAACTTAACGACAAGAGTCACGAGCAGGCTTGTGTTTGGATCGCAACTGCATTGTCAAAGCTATTTGGTGCCCTTTTCATGCCTAATCATCAACCCCTCCACGAATAGTAAAACGCAGCATACAATACAAGGCACTTCCGGATCGAAGGTATAGACTGCACGAGCGGAGGCACGGCTTGATGGTCGGGCTTAAGTGGGTAAATGGACGATGCAATCGGCCTAGATCCGCCCTGCAGTAAGAACCCATCGCCCCTCCCAAGGCCACAGACGCACAAAGAGTTGCAGGAGGATCGGCTCGATTCTGGCTGTGGACGACTCCAAGATGGGCATAGCGCTTTCACTTTGAGCTCACACAGATCGAGTCATCAGAGCGGGCGACGAGCACACGACCAAGACGAGACCCCTTCTTCTCTACCACGTCAGAGCCCACGGCTCCGCCCGTCATGCAACAGCGCACGGAGCGCACCAATCGTCGTGGTGGTGATGCCCTCACATCACAACTGGCAATGCCCACCCTTCTAGTGTGTATCTCTCGCCTCCACCTCCCCATCGCTTTGCATCAGTATACCACTGAACAGCGAAAGACTGACACGGAAATGGCGGCCCATGCGAGATCTAGGCCTCACTGAGATCCTCATCGCTTTACTGCATGCACACTGAACGGTGTCACACGATGGCGTTGATGCGGGCGCTCTGCTGGTCTCACTGAGCCACCGACATTGCCGAGATTGCTCCTGGCTGGTAATAATAATCTAGTGGCCGGCTATGATATACAGAATGCAGTGTTTCTTGAACGACTAAGAATGGTATAGCCGTGATGAGATTGATCCTTCACCGCCATGTGCCAGCAGGTTGCAAGCAGTCCAATCATCAGTCAAAGACGGCCCGTTAGTTGAGTTCTACTATGGACTGCTGTAGATCTTCCATTCTCGCCCGAGAGACTGCAGAGCTGCTCGGTGCTCTGTACACACCAGAGCTTACTTAATACGGATTATAGTATAGTCCTTGTTATCCAACACCACCTGTGATTGAAGTACTCGCGAAAACCCATTGGGTCTTCACTATTCAGTTTGAAGTCACACAGTTCCTAATCTCGATGCGAGCCTGTCTTCGGCCGCTGCCGTTCAAGTGGCCCGCACAGCTGAACAACGCGCAACGTCCCAAAGCGTCGAGACACATGTGGAAGACACCCCACCCCCAGTATCATTCAGGATGTGATTTGTCGCCGCGGCAGACGTCTGACGAGGAAAGCAGGAAAAGTCGGCAACATCAGATGTTTTAGAAGTTGGGAACGCACCTGGTGGCGTTGTCACCAAGGAGGCTCGAGGTGCCTTTGCCATGCATTTTCTATCGGTGCGCCTAATCTGAGAAAGTGATTAAATGTTGCGGTGATGCCACTATACTCGGATGATAATGTAAAGATTAGACGATCTCCCCGGGACCATCTCGCGGCGCCTGAGAAGCACTGGGCCAACCCGGAGTCTGGCATGTGGCGAACAGACTATGCATAACTGGACTGTTCAGTAAAAGCACGCCTCTTGGCGAGCTTGGTAACACTATTGGGTTTTCGTTGGTGATGGCAGACTGCATGCTACCCAGGTATAGACTATAATTTGCAGGTCGCAAGCCTACCTCGGGCAACCACGCCCTTGTCCTGCATGCGGGTATCAATTTTACGACGGTGCCTACCCATCAGGCAATGCAGCCATGCAGCCGGCCCTGCCGCGCGCGAGGAAGAAGCTGGAGGTGGTCGACGGTCACACACCAGTGTGGTCAGCTATGTCGGGACGACCTGATGTGTGAATCATCTCCGAGTAACTAGTCCATGTTTACATACATGACATCATCGGCCGTAGGCGAGCGAACAAGGGGATGATGGAACTAGTAGGGCAGCTTATCACTTGATATACTAGAGACCGGAACACCATATCGCAAGACAGTCGGCAGCGTGTAATCTCACCATCAAGTGGCTCATGCCCAGCCAAGGTTTTTCACAATTCAGACCAGTCAGAAAAGCCAGCATTTGGAAAACGGGGTGGGGCCTCATGCACGTCGATGGCGTTGCGTTGCATAACATGGCGACAGGCCGCAGAGAGAACGTGTTCAACCAATAGCCACGCAACTCTCTCTGCAAGAGAGCCCTGTCCTCGTATGTGCCTTCGAAAAGCAGGGCGGGTTGGCTTCGACATCTGCTGGCCAATCAGCCCAGTCGTTACTTATCACTCCTCAAGGGGCTGTCTGACCGAAAGAAACAGAAGGTTATACAGACTCACACTTGCGGGTGCCGCACTTTATCATACATCCGTGGAAATTTGGTACAGTCGCGCGCTTCTTGTCGGATGACACCCCAACTATCCGAATTGACTCTACCGTCTGGTAGCTGTAGCACATGGGCCTTCCAAACCATTCATCACGGTTCAAAATGGATTCTGTTCATTGCTGTTGTATTTGAAGCCAAGGCCTCGGTCGTCACCATATGTCATGGACGATGGCTGAAAATACATGTGAATCACTGTCGCGTAACAGGTTTCGGGCAAGTAAGAGCGAGAACTCGCTGCAACATTGATTGTGGGACTGTGGAGAGTGTATCCAAGTTGATATCCTTCCTGACAACCCAAGGGGATCACTCGGCTCATTGGCCAGCGTCCACCACCGTGTAAACGTATTGATAATGAATGGGCTGTTGACCCGTCTTGTTCTAATGCCATGGCCCCCCAGACATCTCGTTCCGAGTCTCGCAAGCTCATGTATCCGGTATGCCGTCCTTGAACCCTGTACAAAACAAAACAAAAAAATCGAAACGGTATTGTGGTATCATCAGCGAAAGTATCGAGTCCACCCATCTAATTGGAGCTCTGAGCATGTACGCTCAAGGAAGTCGTGAGTCGCCTGCCCTAGTAAAACTCCGAAAACTATCCGTCGAAACCGATTCTTTTTCGCCAAACTCGAGCCCGTTTTGGATCGTCGAGAGGAACATGATCTCGCAGCAAAATACCCTCCAACTCCGCGCTTCCGGGGTCAAAAGCTAATAAAAAAGGAAACCATGAAAAACATAAGTAAATACAATGAAGTGGTTTAAGGTGCGAGCCCTGGACAGCCTCTTTCTTTATCAGGTTTGTTCATCGTGTCCGGTTGCAGGTTCCGGTACGATTGATTAAATGGCAAGAAGAAAAACGCATCCTGGTGTGAGACAGCTGGGTCTAATAAAATCCTTGGAAGTTTGCCAAGAGAGGGAATTGTTGATGATGAAAAACATTTGGCTGATATACCTGAGGCGCAGGAGCATATCTGGTCATAACGTCCCACAAGTAAGGGAAGGGAAACTTGCTCGAAGGCATGGTCTGAGCAGAGACTGATCCCGGGCACGGTTGGTAGGTTCCTGGGATGGGCCCGTTACAGTGCGGGACAAACTCCTGGGGAAATAGGTGTGGTTCATCCATATCGTGCATGTGAGGTTCCAGCATGGGGTCATCTCCATTTTGGATTTCGAAAATGTCGTCGTCGTCCAGATCATCTATAGTGGAGCAATTGGAGGTGAGCGATCCATCATCGGACGAGCAGGTGGAATCTCCATCGGAGTCTGAACTAGCGGGGGACAGCGGTGCGTCGTAGCTCATATCGTCAATAGCCTCTTCGCATTCGAAATATTCGTGAGTCTCTGGCGAAGGTGATCGGATTGGTAACGCCTCAGGCGTTGCGGTCAACGTAAATGTAGAACAAGCTAAGATTCTGTTCCTTAACTCCGATAACGTAATTCTGTGGTCGGGATTGCGGTTGAAGATACGACCTAGGATATCGTTCAAGTCGTCCGACAATGGTAAAATGGTCCTGAGAAAGTCCTGGTTCCTGGTGAAAGCTCGATAAGTGGAGTCCTCGAAAGACGCCTGTCTCCATGGGTTGCGACCGCAGGTTAGGTTCACCAGGATGACGCCAAGAGACCAAACATCGTTTGGAGCGCAGAAGTAATAGGGTCTCCGAGACGAAGGATCCAGACATTCTATGGAAGAGAGGAAGGCAACGTCAGTTGACACAGTACATGGTGTGAGACTGATTTGAAAAAGCATCCTACCTGGTGACATGTAGAACGTCGAGCCACAGCCGTAGTCCTCTGATCTGTCATTCGATGTAGCGAGACCAAAATCGGCTAGTTTGACAGTTTCTCCATGGTTCGATACAAGAATATTCTCTGGCTTCAGATCCCTGTGGTAAATACCCAAAGTATGGCAATGTTCTACGGCATCCAAGATCTGAAGGAAAACACTCTTGACCACGTCGTCCCTACCGACGTACTGGCCACGTTCTGTGATGTTGAGGAAGAGGTCACCCTCTGGGCAGTATTCCAGGACCACGTATATACAGCTTGGGTCGTCCACAATCTTGTGCATCGAAACCACATTGGGGTGGGCGGATGCTAAATGGTGCAGTCGGAGTTCCCTATGCTGAAAAGCCAGCTGACGTCGGTCCAAAGGCGATCCATCGGCGTTGAATTTGCAGAGCGTCTTGACGGCATACTGTATGTTGGTTGAGACGTCGATGGCGAGATAGACGACACCGTATGCTCCAGTACCAATGATGCCAACCAGCTGCAAGCTCTCTCCTAAGAACTTCCCGAGCCTGTCCTCTGGCGCGACTGGTGTGTATCGTGGAGAGCACACTGTCGGACCTGTGAAGTGTTGATGCTGATACCTGGGCTTGCTGTCTTCGTATAACGGGGATGCCGGAGGCGTGGGATAGCCGTACACTGGGGCATTATTCATGGTATCCTACGGCACGGAATGGTTTCTCTTCTTAGTCCAGATGTGGGCCTGGGCTGTAAGTTACAAAGGGCAAAAGAGAAAGAGCCTGTTCACGGTAACAGAACGTATTAACCAAAACAAGGGCCAGGTCAAGTCCAGTGGAAATTCCTTGGGTCAAGTATCCTTGGGAGGTTGAGTCCAACGATCAGGCAGCGCCGAGGAGTAGAAGATGGGGGGAGGGGAGGAAAGGATGATTCAGTGAGACGCTATCATCGGAAAGTCCTCGAGCTGTGCTGCTGATGGTGATGCGAAAGGCTGGCAAGAGAGTGAGGTGAAGGTCGTGAAGTCGAAGCAACACCAGGTCAGATGATGATGGCTGGGAGGCTTCATGTAGATATTCAGATATCAGCACTCTAGAGCGACATGGGCCTTCAGTCTTGCGTCGTTTGGAGAGTGAGCCAGTGAGGATCCATGAGCCACGGCATCGATCCCTGTCTCAGGCTACCAGCGACTTGACACACACGTATGTTCTTGCTATTCTTAATAAAACTCGATGGCGCTAGCCGTGATAGCGGCCTGCTGTTCCTGTGGATGGGTGGGTAGAAGTGGAAACTGAGAAGAAGCAAAGGAATGGATCCAAGGCTTCTAGGGCGCTCCGCTTGGAGCAGGAGAGCAAGGATGCGTGGGGGATGGGCAAGGTGCGTGCGTATGTGTCTTCATGTACACGGGCCGGGATTTGCACGCGCAATATACGGAGATGAGACGAGCAGAGACGAGCAGAGACGAGCAGAGACGAGGCCAGGATGATGGATCAGTCTGACACACACGAGAATAAGATGATCCACTCAAACGCCTGCTCTTGTTGGATGTGCGACTGCCACCCTGGCCACGCATTGAATTCCACGCACTCGACTAGCAGGGTTCTTGGTTGGCCGCGGTCCTCTTGGCTCGCCTCGACTGCAGCGCAGAGTCGCTCGACCCCTGTCGGCAGAGAAGTATCGAGCAGAGGAGAGCCGAGAGAGCAGAGGAGCGCGGAGGGAGGAAAGGGGGCGTGCGTGTGGTCTTGTGCTGGCGCTGAACCAAGGCCTGCCGGGCTCGCAACCTTGCTGGCTGCAACAGAAAGTGGTGAGAGGTGAGTGGCCGTGGCTGCTGACGCGCTCCACATCCCTTCATCTCGTTGGTGCACCGCCTCTTGTCCAAGTCGTCTTGCCTGTCACTGGCCGGGCAAATCGTCATCATCGACACCGTGACTCGCATAGTTTTTGCTTCTCTGGTAATCCGTACAGTACTTACGGCTTGGGTTCGGCCGTTGGGCGCCGGTCACTCAGAAACTTTCCTTCAAGACGGTTCCCACTCCTCGGTCCTTGGGGCCACGCGATAGAAACGTTCTGCGTCCGAAAAAAAATAAAACTTAGTTATTCATGCGCGAAAACCACAGCCTTGAGCTCCCCCTTGTGACTGGGCGAAACCATTGGCCATCCAGACGAAGTGGCGATATATGACTCTATCTAGGTACTTAGCGGGCGATATAGGGGTGCGCTAAACCGTAAGTTATTGCTTATTTTTTTTGAACGGCTCGGTAAAAAGAGTGGCATATTTACCGTATATTTGCTGCTTATTTCGTAGTAAGCCGTATATTTGCTGTTTAATTCGTTTAAGCCACTCGATCTCGCAGCGGCTTAAAACTTTTAGAGCGGTTTAGAATATTAAGTGGTTATTAAATCATTCATTTTATATTAAGCAGTCACGATGCGGTTAAATCAAATCGTGCAGCAAGTTATTGCTTAGGCGTAAAAGGAGCGGTAATGTAACGGTATTTTTGCGGCAAGTATACGGTTTAGCGCGCTTGGCTACGGCACCTAAGTAGTAGGCAGCATTATCGACTGACTGCCTGGATTTCGGCAGTTGTTGATGAGTACATACCTCCATATACAGTTTACAGTTTACATTTTACATAACTTGCCTACTATTGAGGTAATCTGTAGAAACACCTGCATAAGCCATCGTCCTACGGACACCACCTGTCAGCATGGTACACAAGCTCGACAAGTTAAGGCAGTGTTTCCCCCCCGAATAAAATAAGTGAAATTTGGCCCGTACTAGCTTTGTTTAAAATGTAGATCGAAAAATTTACTTTTTACTAGCGTTTATTATTAAAAATATAAACAGGTTTTTAAAAATTAAAAAATAAAAAGGAAATATAGTATAATTATTAAATAAGCTTTGTTTATATTACTATTATAAGCTTTATATTAAAATAATAACGGTAAAATAACGATAATAAAGTTATTAAAATAACGTATTTAATTAAAGCTTAATACTATATATATAAGCTATATAAATACTAATATTATATTAAATATTTTAAATACGTTATTTTAATAACTTCGCCGTCGTTATTTTACCGTTATTATTTTGCCGTTATTATTTCGATATAAAGCTCGAATAAAAAATTACAATAATAAATTATTTGCCGTTTTAATTAAAATTAAATACGCTATAAATATAAAACACTATTACTATATATAAGCTATAACTTTTATAATAAATAAATTTAAAATTTCTAAAGCTATTAAAACTAAAAAAACCATTTTTATTAAAATACGGTAAATTTATTAGTTCAAAAACATTTAAAAAATACTTTACTTTAAGTAACAATTATTGGTTCAAATAAGTCATTCGGAAAGGAAACAGAACCATTTTTAACTTCCCTGAACCAAAAAGGGTAGAGCAAAAGTAATGAGGGAAACACTGCCTAATGGAATTAACGGTTGCCCATCTTGCCCTTCTATTGCACCTCAGGTGGCTTGTGCTTTGCTGGGTTGATTCCTACCGCCTGCCCCTTGCGCCTTGCACATTCTTTGTCGGTCATACATCAACGCATTTTTCCTCGCCTCCCTCCGTCACACGCCATGCAGTAGTCCCTACGGTACGAGAACACTTTGAGATGTTCCCACCACACGGACGAGCAAATAATAGACAGATGAACAGACATCAGACGCAATGCATAAGGGTCATATGTCGTGGGACGAGGCTTCTGAGACCCGCCACCATCCTGATCGACGCTTCGTCGCGGATCTAGTGTTTTCTTGCAAGATGTGTGCTTCGCGCTAGTAGCAGTCAAGTAGACAACATGCCAGTGCTGATCGTCCTGTATATTACATACATACCTAGGAGTATGTACAGTATAGTACCTGTGTTTGCTCGTACATACATACGAGACGAGTACTTTACTCAACTCGACTGATATTACTTGACACACGCGAGTAGACTGGCGACTGTCCCGGGGGTGCAGTCACTGGCCGCCGAGTTCGTTCGCTTGCTCTGCGCTTGATGCTCAATCGGCTCTGGCTTCGCTCTGGCTTCAACCGCACCGCTCAGACCGCCCAAAAATCGTGGAGTTACGGCAGTGATGAGGATCTGCCAATAACACTCCGTAGTTTCTTGACGCTAGAGCAGAATCCACTCCCAAGTCTGTAATTCGTACCGCTGTCCACCGTCTTGGGCCCCTCGGCCGGCTTGGGCCAGAAATTGGGCCTCGCAACGCTCATCTAGAAGACCGCGCTATTCGACGGGAGGATTCCACCGGCTGACAGCTATGCACAAGTGATTAATCTACCACAAGACAGGGTGGGAATAGTCGACTGTGATTGCATGCATGGTGTTCCTCGCGCTCCCTTCATCGATGTTTAGGCACGCGCTATCGTCCCACTCGGGCAATAATCACGATCTTGGATCCTTTGCCCGACATCCAGCTGATCGAGCCAGAACAGACCAGAGCTTGCCGTCCCCTTTCCAAGCCAGGCGAGCAGGAAATGAACTATCATCCAAGGTAGCCGGCGCTTTCGGTCAGCGGCAAGCAATTAATCATTGGTGAACAGCCATCCGTGCGCCATCCAGCCACTTGAACCTGACCCAAACATGACCACCCTGCCAGCTCAACGGTCTTGGGGGAGCCGCACAAGCGGCAACGACTTGTGCCAGGCAATCTATGTATGTAACGCCAGATGTCTCTGTCGTCAGGTTTCATTCGTTGCTACGAATCCCAGCTTCAGAAACATGCCGCTCCTCCTTGGCTGAGCCACCATTTTGATTGGCTGCTCCAGATGAACCATTCTCGATTATCTCCGACGTGTGGTTGCTGGGTAGGGTCCGGAAGAAGAGACATTCTTGGGTATCTCGCCCGTGCCGCATGCACCAGCCTCGCGAGGGATCACGGACTTGTTTGACAGGCTCGTATTGTGCCGGAACAAAAGTGAGGCTGTCGGCGCCAGGGTCTTCGGTCCACCCAAGGAAAAGCGAGGTCTACATGATATGAACTGTCAGAAAGACCGGGTCACAGAAAGGGTGAAAAAATGTGACAGTTCATTCCTTTCCACCTCTAGTCCAGCACCCTACTTTGTATGCCACGAGGGTTGAAACGCTCTGATCGGATTCTTCTCAATCCGGGCTCATGTTGACGGGTACCCCATGTTGACTATGCGCCAGCGACCAGATACTATTCTTCGGTGCTCTCTTCTGTGAGACAGCTTCTAGACACCACGAAACGAAGATGAGTCTGGCGTGCGAATGATGTACAGTAGTCGCTACCACCTGTTCCAAACGCGGCAGGTAAAACCTGCACCGTTTGGCGGAATCTTCATAGGTGCCTCATTCTTGAAACTCACCGCCGTGTTGATCCCAGCGCCTGTGATCACTATACTTCGTTCATTTATCCCTCCACCACACCACCCGTACATCCTGCAGATCTCGTTATGATCTACGATCAGTACCATGTAAATATGGTGCGCCCCCAAGATTCGGAAGATGGGCAGCCCAGCAATCACCAGAGCAAGGATGTAGTAGACGACGATATCAAGCTCACATTATTGACAAGACTTGTTCTTACTTCCGGGCAGCCTCATAGCTTTTGCTCCGCGTACCTTACAACGAAACGCCCGAGACATACCTGCGAAGTACAGTCCTCGTTGCATGTAACACATTCTTTGACTGTTGTCACCCTTGCGTCGGCCGCCAATACCAACAATCCGCCTCGCCACCTTACAAATGACGAACTGCACGTTTCCCGTACGACGTTGAAATATTGCACCATGTGATATGCCGACTCTATCATTCGTCGTGCTCGTATGTAGGACATCATAGCCCCGATATGTTATGGTGTTTTATCTCGACCACTATCAATGGTCATCAAATGATCACACCTCATTTCGCATAGGAGGATCATACCCATGTTCCTCTGTCTATGACTGGCAGAAATGAAAAAGAGGGGTCGAAGATCGCGTTCGTCACCATTATGAGGTTGCGCTTAAGATGCGAGCACGTTCCTCGGCGCGTTACCCTGCCGAGGCGCGGGCCAAAAAAAGTGTGACGCAAGAGTTCAACCACCATATCAACCACCGCCACTCAAAGTGTAGAAAATTGAAAGAAAATTATTTCTAGACACCAGTATATAGCGAAGCAATTAAACGACAGATATTAAGCATTAAAAGTAATTTGATTAATGGGGTAAGCTTTTACGAATATTTTAAATGGCAGAGTCAATAAGGTGGTTTGGGGTGGCTAGGCCAGAAATGCCTGTTTTGCGGTCTCACTTATTTTGGCCTCTGCCTCGCCTGCACTCGGCCTACACGGGCTGATAATCCTGACTCGCCTGTGTCTTACCCATGATAATAGCGATGATGATCCCCTACGACATGCATTGGAGGCACTCAGCATGCTGATTCTTTCACGTCTACTACAGTAATGAGATATCGCGCATGTTCTGGGTACTCTGCTAACATTGCAAATTGGTGTTTGACATTTGCCCAGAGATCGTCCAATATCTTATCGACTTCCCTTTTTGGATTAGTTTTTGACGTCAGAAGCCAGCGTTTGAAGTTGAGCTCTCATTTCATCATCGTCGAAATGGCGAATCCGATACTGGTCAGGCCAACTCTGACAAGTACGGAGAAGAAACACAGCCAAAGAATCAACCGCGGAAGTTTATGCGGCATCTTTCATCAAAGATCTAGTTGGGAGTTGCATAATTACTGGGACAGATATGATGATCAGGAAGTAGCAAACAAAAGGTAGGTATTGAATCTCGCACAGCGCTCGCATATGTAGAGGGTGAATCGGAAGTGTCGGTCTTCATACCTACATGTATACGATCCTTTGAAGCCGATTGGTGGTGGTTGGCCGGCATCAGTCTCTGCCTCTCGTCATAGCGCTTATCACGACCATTTCGAGATTTTACACATGTCGTCAGCAGAGCCACGGCCAAGGCGGTATGTAACCTTCAAAGATTCGTGCATGCGCAGATGCTGATGTGAGAATTCTGATCTAGCTATGCGTCCTCGATCTTGTGCGCTGCTCGTGCTCTGCTCATGCTCTACTTACCTTTCTGCAGACCGAGAATCGCGCACAAGGCAAACATAAGGCACACTCGACGATGTGACGCGGTTCTGGCATCCTTTAAACTTGCTTGAAACCCGGTCTGCAAACAGTAACGAGGCGAGTGAAGTAGACACGAGTAGACCACGAAATCGTCTCTTACTAGTAGTCTTAGCTGCAAACCCCACATGATAGAAATATCATCGATCGTTGATCGGTCATTATGACAACAAAATGCAGTCAATAGGTCACCCTCGGGAATCTCTAATATTATGCCTTCGGCATATCGTCAGCCAATAGAGCTCGACAACTCAGTCTGGTCCACTGTCCAATGCGCTTGACTATCAAGACCTACTAGCCGAGCCAGTCCGATGCTCGTCTATGTAATCCGTACCGAAGGCTACATTAGAACGTTGCGTAGGTATGTATCAAGACGCACACGGTCGAAAGAGTCCCAGGACATGGCCGGGTCGGGTCACCAAAGAGATCATGCACGAGCTCCTGGTCTGCCAACGTTTCGGTACGAGATCTGACATGTCAGCCTCTCGCGGCTGCCCGCAATGCTCGTGCGTCGGTTTGCCTCCGGCGGCACAGGAAAGCCACCTTACGTGGCGCGCGGCTGGTTTGGTTGGCTCGTGGACAGCGACGGTCCCCACGATCCCACCTGTCTCATTACTTCATAGCAAATAACAACAACGGCGGCACTTTGCCATGTCTTTGCCACAGACCTGCTCGCAGCAAAGACCCGAATCCTAGTATCCTGCTCTTGCACGAACTCAGACTGATATTGCGCTGGGTGTGGCGAGGTAGCACATATGTCTCCTACTATAGTTCACATAGGCTGAAACGTGCATGCAAAGTGGTCAACAGTCCAACTGCCAGACTTGCAAGAGGCCAGAGCATAGTACACGTATTCAGGTTCTTCGGCTCAGTTGGCGCGCTTCGATTCCCGCTTGTTTGTACAATCCACAGCTAGGCTGGTGGGACTTGTGCTGCGGTGCGTAACCGTCCTTGCATGAGTCGGGACCCCTAGCTTCTGAGAAATGTCTTTTATCCGATGCTACGAGCATGAGCTGTTGTGCCGTGTTCGGTTGAGTGTCTGTTGTCGCCCACTATAGGTAGATATGGATGCATTTCCGTTTGTGTCTTGGAGGCCAACTGAAGTGACTCTACCTGCTATATTGAATGGACGGTAGCATCACCGACTCTTGCGTATACACGATTGAAGTGATATGGTTGTGGCCCAGCGCACAATGCTGGGCCATTCTTTGAACTCATTCCAACCTCAGGTGACACACGTGCCTACGGAATCCAACAGAACAACATGCGTTCACCCGTCGATAGACCGCAACCTGCTTCGGAACGATATCACAGTGGCAAAGGCACATATTCGTACCTAGGGGATGGCCGGCACGCCTATCCAGGAGATGGGAACAAAATGTAGAAGAACCCACTGTGTGTTAGCCTACTTCAGCGTCACGTTTGGTCACTAGGACGAGGGAGCGTGAGAACGCCGGCCGCAAGCATTGATTACATGGAGCATCGTGATGTCGCCTCATGGACGTCGAATGACCTTCATGCAGGGTCTCCTTGCCGTGTCGGACCGGCAGGCATTCTCTTGCCGGTGCGGGCTGTACACCACTCCGGCTTTCAATGAGGGAAGGAGGAGCCGAAGATGTGATCGAAAGGTCGCTTGTCCGAGACAGTTGGAAGGTGCAGAGCTGTCTAGATCCCTTCGAATCTACGTTCATGACACGAACCGCCGTGGTATCACTGTAGGATTTGCTCATCCTTCCAATCCGGAGGCTTGAGCCAAAGGGATTACACCAGGCCCTTGCTCAGCCCTTCTCAAGTCGTGATCCGCCCGGCTTGCACTGAGGCAATGCTGCGTGGACATAAAGAACTTCCAAGTTGATTCCCGGCCGATTTCGAAAGGTTCACGTAGCATGCCGGATAGATGAACACACAGCACAATAATTGGCTTCACGGTTTCAGTGATTCTCCAAGAGGATTATAGATGTTCATGCAATGGGCTCCAGAATGGGATGATTGGATCATCCTTCGCCGCTCCCCATCTCCAGAAATAGAACAAGTGTCTGATAAAAGTCATCATATTCACGTAGAACGATGCTACTCACACAACTGCAAAGACGTTAGACCTCTCCGAAGTGAAATACCTGATATTGCAGGAAGTTGGAGACCATTAGACCACCACCCTAGATGCTTCCAGTTCGCGATCAAAGAAGAATGACGAAAGATTTCTACTGCGTTTTACTGCTGTTATTGTCGTTGTTAATTCCCGTAATAGTCGAGGGCGAACCTCCCACTATGCCAGCCAAACATAACTACTAAATAACCCGACGAGTTTCACGTTGCACACACAGTCAATACTTTGATATTTGCCATCAGGACAATTATGCAGCTTCTCACTAGTCCGTGCAGAGGTAATTGAAGACATAGAGAAACCTTAGATTGGTATGACAAACATTGACCAGCCTGAGAGTTCTTAACACTCTAGGCACATGCGCTCCATCCTTATCACAGATTCTAGACTCTCGGAGGATCCAGACATGGAATCACGAGTCGAGTTTCAACACCACACTCAAGCCACATCGTGATCGTTGTCGCAAACAATCGATTTGCCCAAACCCGCCAGGCCAATCAATACCTGGAATGAGCCAACTCGCCCACTAGCCGCAGGCTCCTTGACTCGCCGTTCTGGTTCCAAAATCCCTGGGCATCCGAATCCCTCGAACTGGTCAAGCCGCCGGCCGAGCCACCCGAGCCACCTACTACTAGCGCCGCCCAGGTGGCAGGAACCCATTCCCTCCTCGTGGGGCCATGCGTCCCCACGCGCCGGACCAAAATAGTGCTAAACCACCAACTGCACCTACATAGTCGTAATCCTACAATCCGTACACGTAGCAGGAAAAGCCCCAAGGTGCGTGCGTAGCTGCGTACATAATTCCGGCAAACCAAACACGCAGTGTCACGATCTACATACTCAAGCAAAAGCATACCAGACCCCCGCCTCGGCGACACAATGCCGCCTCCTGCGTCGCTTTGCCTGCGCGCCTGCCAACCACTCGCCACGGCACCAGGTCTCGCAATGTGAGGGATCGTGATGAGACGGTCGATCCTGGCTCACGACTCGCTCGCAAACAGGTGGTCCAGGTCACACCCTACTAGGCTATCATAGGACCATCCTAACAGCACGCTATCAGTTTGCATTGACATCGACCCAAGTCTCATCCTCAATGTGTACCAAGCTGACTTGAATATTAGTGTTGCTTGACACTTCACTTCTCTGAAAGACTCGCAATCCAGATTGTCCACAATGGTGATCATGATAAGCAATCTCTTATGTTGTCATCCGACACGAGCTAGCTATTGACCCTGTTAGTATAAATGTTAGGGACGTCAATCTTCAGACAACATATCCGGCATAGACATATTACGTACTACACTAAACTACTATCGCATCGCGTGAATAAACAACTGTCTCGGATCGCCATCATCTTCATTTTATTAATTTGATCAAATTCTCATTGTGTTATGCAGCTTTGTGACTGACACGCAAAACAGAGTCTAGCAGACCGACTCTACAGCTCTTGCAACACTTCAGAGGTGTGAAGCATTGCCTGGATAACCATCGTTAAGTACGTAAAGGTTCTGTGGTCATGTTGTAGGCTTGGATTAGCCAACGGTAGCGCTTTTGGTAGGATGTCAGAGCCCCATCTAGAGTATAAAAATCTATAGAGGAAAAATATCAATGGGATGTGAATGTAAACCACTTCATTTGAGGCAGTGGACTTGACGTTGTCTACCCTTTGGACACCTCGCATACCACAATGACGACTCTCCACATTCCTCAAGATTGAGAAGCCGTTTCGGTGGATGGGACAATCGCGTTGATCGGAGGACGTCGGGGCCGGAGAAGTCAGGCAATAGTGCTTTGGGGTCTGAACCCTTCTGGCTTTCGACTCCATAAGACAAGGTTTTGGCTAGCGGCAAGTCCAACAACTAATGTTGATTGAAATAATGAGCATAGAGAATTTGCGAATCAATAAGTGACATGTGGTCCTATGGCTCGAGTGAAGTTGCGAAGTCCAGCTACCCTGAGCTGTGATAGCTATGTCAAGAATGCCGCTGCACTGCCGGAGTTCGTCTATTACGCGAGACTAATAAACGTATCAATAGAGCCGTGCTGCTTCATGTTAACTCAACGATTAGCAGTTCATATGATATTGGAATACCTAAATACATTTGCATGTGCCAATCAGATGTTTTCACGATAGCTTCGTCCTTGAACGGACCTATGAAGCCATAATACAAGAATTTGAGACAGATTAACTCACTCCACTCTCTGCCTCTTTGGACTCTTGCCATGTAACCATTCCGCCAGCTTGGTTTTCAACCATGCTTTGAGACATGAACGCCGTACTTCTGTAGATCAACAGTAAACTAGCGGGTCAGTTTCGACTGTATGCCATTGGGCATTGACCCGCCGAGGTTTCCAGCGCGGCAGAAATATCAACGGCATAAGCATGGGTCGGGGGAAAACCCCATAAAGCAATCGGCTGATAACAGCAAGTAGACCTAGTACATGTACATAGTCTTGATATTGCCACCTGGTAGCTGAACACAGCCGAAATACCAGTAGTCTCAACTACTGTTTTGGATATATTATGGGCACAACGGTTCTAATTGTATTACTGATTTGAGAGAGATATTTCCTTGCACATTGTTCCATCTTCCTTACAAACAAAGACCAGTAGTTGGAAATCAAAAACGAGGCCTGCAAACTTGAACGAGTGGTTTGCGTCGAGGGCTAGTCCATGAAAGACATCGACTAGGGTTTGCAACTATAACATCCACACTGGGAAAATTAGAAAAACTAACTTCAACAGAAAAAAGAAATGAATAATCCGAATCGACAGATGAATTACGACGTTCTCTTTGCTCCTTCTCTGCAGAGGGCTCGTAATTCCAGTAACCAACTCCGGGCAATCTCGCTGTGCGTGTGCAAGGTTGTGCCGCAGAAGTTGTGCCAGTGAATGGTCTCAACAGACTACTTCAAGAGGCCTGTATTCAGACTGTTAGGTCCTTTCGCACTTGCATCCTGATCCAGCCTTCCTCGTCAGACCACCACACATTGCCCGGACTTGTCTTGAACTCCTCTTCCCGCACATAATCGCGCATCGCTTTCTCAACTGCTCGGCCCTCCCTATGTTCGTGCATGTCAATTACAAGTAATCTGGTCATTGTGGAAAGAATGACTTACTCCTTAAATGGAATTGCTATCTTCTCAGACGAGCCTGGTTCTTTTCGAATCTCTATCCATTGGGCATCGAACGGGTACAAAGGAAGATCTTGCGAATCCTCGTCAATCTTGTCGAATGGGCCGTCCGGATAGTCTGCCACATTCTCCTCGCGCGTTACCTTCGCCGTAAGCATCACTGCTGGTCGAGCATACTCGAAGACTAGCAGCTTGATGGGACTTGCACCTGGGTTGCTACCGAAGACGAATGTTTCGTCGTCGATGTATGGCCAATGTTCTTGCCTGTCGTACGATGTATCGAAGAAATTCGTGAAACCCTTTGGCTTAAGGTTCTTCAGGAACTCCTCGTGAACTTTGTCATACATGGGGTCCGCACCGTAAAGTTCAATCTTGCTCCCGGTTGTTGCTTCCAGTTGCTCGACAATCTTAACTGCCATGACGTGCTGGGCGATATTTTGTATATAGCGATATACCCGAGTTGGTTTCTCGAAATGACTTTCATTCGTGGAGCTGTCGTTCTTCACACCGTAATTCACGAGTCTGCCAAGGCCGATACACATGAATTTCTTTATTTTTTCTGGATGTTTGATGTTTTTGATGCACTCGTGTATCATCTTAGCCCTTGTTGGATGTTTGGTTTCCCATTCATCCCTAATGAACCGCTCCCAGATCGTACCTAAGTACCCTGAGGTGATGTATGGCGTGTCCCAGTGACGGAAATCGTCGGCATCGACCTCTGGATTGGGACTATACTTTTCAAGGTGAAGCCTCTCTGCTAACCATCTAAGCTGCGTCAGCTTTTGATCATTACACACAGGAAGATTAGACTACTTTTCTGGTAAATGTTTCAATGAAGGATTCGGCGCGAAGTTCTCTGTCCGAATTTCCAGTCATCAGATTTCCAACCTTCCTTGAGACGCACTTCTGGGGGCTTCGTCCTGGGGTCCCGGTCGCCTGACGCGTAGAGAACTTCACAGATGGGGTCGTAAATAGCTGCTTTACGATCAGCGTGGTTGCAACGCAGATAAGGCGCAATTCTAATATTAAAATCTGTCCATGTATGGTACTTTGCGCGCTTGGTGATCGCTGCGGCTCGCCAGAGCGATTTCTCTGACCCCTTGGGCTCCAGAGCTGCGGCTCGCATGAGTTCAAGATCCAGAGGTTCGTACCGGACTTCCTCGCCATACTCCGGTATAGACTCGAACTTGAAGTCATCAGGCTCGATCCATATAGGCAGTGGAGGCTCGATCCATATAGGCAGTGGCACATCGCCACCTCCGTCACTGGACGATGACGGGGATGCCATGTTTCTGCTTGAACAGATGTGATATTGAAGTGAGTTCTGAGGATTGATTGAAACGAGACAATCGCTGGAGATTACAGAACTAGGAATGGACTTGTGCGTGATCCTAGTAAGTAGATCTGCAGCAATAAAGAAAACTAATATGAGGAGACTCAGGCAAAGCGATCCCTTTTATGAATAACAAAAAACCATGATCAGCAGTAGTCCCAACATGGACCAGCATAGACGTAAACCAACATGCCACAGCATTCCTTAGCAAGGTGGAAAACTTGGAATGCACCAGAACCAAATATATGGAAGAATGCTGCTATGTTTTTACGGGATACAGCACCGTGCCGAAGGAGAAAGGGCCAAAGGATCCGACAATATTCTTTTTTAGTACCGGAAACAGATAGATCGTAGACAGTACTTGCATTTGAATAATTCTAGAAGTAGCTCGAGTTTTCGAAGTACGCGTGTCTCGCACCCCTCTACCAGCTGTAACCATACGAAATTTGGCATCATTCAAGGGGAACATCGAAGTTTGGCTACGATGTTTTGGTCTCTTCCGCCTGAGGCACACTGACTTCTTGTTGACAGTACAGGTGGTAGCGTCATGAACAATGTATTGCTACACACGAGAGTCGTTGGTGGCAAACCAGACAGCACGTGTATCATTTGGTATTAGGTACCTTAGACATGCAACCACGGTACATTCATTGTTTTGGGGTGAGTAATTCTGTAGGTACGCATATCACTCCGATCACCACATAGATTCAGCTGTGATAGGCTATGGAACTGGAATTTAGCAAGTAATACAAGGAGTCCAGAGCATCTATCATTTTCATTCAATCACCGGACGTGAATTTATCAAACATCATTTCCAGCTTCAGGGCCGTAGATTATGAACATTCATCAGAAGCAAAAGAATACGATGGGACATGTGATCAGATCGAACATTCCAATCTCTGTGTCGTTAAGATGCAAGGTAAACGAACCGGACTTATCCGACAGTTCCAACTGGGTGCCGGCCTTCGAACCTCTCCAAGAATGCTGATGCTCCCTAGATGCATGCATCATCGGCGACGCAAACATCTCATATAAGGTGGTTACACATACTAGACAACCCCATATATCCATTAGGTACACACTACTGGTGACTGTCGTACATGTAGCTTAGCGGTATGCTCTTTTAAGGTGTATATGTGTCCTGGATGCCAGTTGAGTCAAAGTCCACATGTCTGTATTACCGGTCGAAGTCCAGGAGAATGGCTTCTGGGATTGAACGAGCGCACGTCGTCCATTCCTCGCATGGGCACAGGGACCAGTGGACCGGCCCCTAACTTCAAATATATTGGTAAATGACAATGTCATCGGCCGCGTGAGTTGGGCAGAGACGTCTTCGACGAGATTGAGCTTTCATTCCTCTGACGCGCAAGTGTGCAACACACCATCCATACCAACCGTTTTTTGAAAACGTCTAGGAGCGTCCGGAAGCGTCGAGTGGAATGATTGTCCGTCTTGACGATTCTATTGGACGATCGTCCGACCGTGATTAGCTCCATTGGTTGAAAGACGTAGGCATCGCTGTGCTCCCACATTCATCTCGAAGCATTCTCGACCCCGACCAGCTCCCACCTTTCAGCGACAACTCTTAAAGTGGTACATTCGAACAACTACCTACATGTAGGTAGAAAGACATACTCATTATAGACATAACCTCTATAGCCCTATAGTCCAGCTGCTTTGGACAACAGCAGGCAATCTGCCGCACTTGGCCTTCAGTCTTTGTTAATCTTCTACATCAGATTTCTCCCGAGACCCAACGCGATGACGAATGTGCTATCATGTCTACGCAGATGCTTCCATGTGTCATGTCAAGTGTAGTCCTTCCAATCGCTTAATTCTTCAATACTTTCTGCCAGCGTTTCTGAAAGCTAGAATCCCACTCTGCGAACAAGACGCTTCGTCCTCACGGATTGACAAAACCCCTTTCTCAACAATGTCAATCTCAAAACCCGAATGGGATCTTTCCACGACTGATTTAACAGCATCATGGTGTACGAATCCGTGAGCACATGTTAGGCCCGACCCTCCTGCCTACTTGCCACACACATCACGCCTATAACCTTCTATACGACAAAAAGAAGCACGGCGTGACTGCTCCTACCACATCATGTATGGTAGGCCTGCGTTGAATTCGAAAGCAGGCAAAACACGGCTCCAGCATCCGGCTCAAGTAGTGGTAAAATATCATCGACTACATATTCCAAGAGATTTTTATAGCACAAAACTATCATGAAACCACACCGCATATAATGAAATCAAGGACTAGATCATTCAGCACGGCCCTTTTGCGAACCAACATCAATATGTATACCTGGCGCTGTGATGCCTCAGACCAAAACTAACACTCTGCGTCCTCAAGTGATTACTCACAGAACTTGACGCATCAGCGACGCATCAGATCACAAGTTGTAAAGCTTACTTTGGCACCTGCTCAACCCATGACACGGCCATTCAGTCTAACCCCCCCAGCTAGTACGGAATACTGCCGACTACCCATCGTAGCGGGAGCGCTGCGGCCAGTGTACCCACGCAAAGCGACTCCACTACGTTCGGTCTGGGCCCTCGATAGTGTGTGGCAGCGCAAGCAGAACCCGGCGCCTGGGAGTCTGCTGGGAAGCCAACTCGCTGCACGTAGCTCAGCGACTCGGCAGCTAGCCAACTACGAACAGCATACATGCAGCCACTCTCCGTAGCTACATGTAGATAGTCGCCAACTATTTGACGTGGAAGGCCATCGCCATCCAATAGTCGACCCGACTATGGTTGAAACGACTCAAGGTCTAGTCCCGTGTACGTGGTATCAAGCGGCATGATCCGGCGGTCAC
This sequence comes from Xylariaceae sp. FL1019, assembly GCA_022578705.1. Lineage (NCBI taxonomy): Eukaryota > Fungi > Ascomycota > Sordariomycetes > Xylariales > Xylariaceae > Xylariaceae sp. FL1019. The sequence goes on along the minus strand of MU391975.1, from coordinate 170,780 downwards.
ATGGTATGAAACAATAGCGAATAGTCGCTTTCAGCTCGCCAATGCATCATTATATCATGTAATTTGCACCACTAGTACGTCTGTATGTACCGTAGTACGATTTGTAAATCAGTGGGGTGTGCTGATCATCCTCGGCTTGTTCCGTTGATCAACCTCGAAGCTTCTGAGCTCCTTCAAGACGCACACAGCCACCAAGATGATCAGACTTCTAATTTACAACCTTAAGTCCTAGTTTCCAAACACTACATCAACGCCTCCCGAGCTAACATGCTTTGGTTCATCTGATGGATCCATTCGACCTGCTTGTGAAGAACGGATGTTTCAGAGCCTCTGAGGGAGTCACTCTCTTGTCAGGATTGAGCGCAAGGCAGCGCTCCAGTAAATCGACGAAGTGGTTGAGATCTCTTGACTCAGCATCACTCATCCCCCCTGACGCACCCAGCAGACGTGTGCGTAGATCGCGAGTGGGTTTGACAATGGCCATTGTGCGCATTGTTATCTGTGGAGCAAACGTTAGTCGTGGATCAGTAGAGCAAGAACGGAATAACTTGTTCCATCGTACCTTTCCAAGCGTCTTGTCGCGCTCGGCGCTGACAAAGTTGCCGAGGTCGTCGAAGTGCAGGTGAGACAACTCGCCTCGTTTGTATAGTTTGGCGCTGAATTTACCACGGATTTCCATGATGGCCTTGAGCATTTGATTGTTGCTGTCGCCTGCAAACAATATCTTTCCCGTGTACAGCTCGTATAGGGTGCATCCAATTGACCACATATCGACAGCGTAGTCGTACGGCATCCCCAGAATAATCTCAGGTGCACGGTAGAAGCGACTGACAAGATAGGGTGTGATCTCGGTGTGTGCTGTGGCTGCATCAGATCGGTCTATAGCAGTACCCAAATCACAAATCTTGAGTGTACTACGATTCTCGTTGACCAAAATATTGTCCGGTTTCAGATCCGCGTGAATGATGCTGCACTTGCGTAAATGAGCGAGTGCGACGAAGATTTGGTGAGCGTAAGTACGAGTCGCACTGATATTGATACCGATATTGTTACCGAATTTGCGGAGAACCTCACGCAAGTTCAGACTGAGGTTTTCAAACGCCAGACAGAGATGGCCTTTGTGTTCGAAGTGACGCTCGAACTTGACGATGTGTTTGCGGCTATCGGGGTCCGCATCGTTCAATTTCTGCAAGATGGCGATTTCCGTGAAGCCACCCTTCCTCAACGCATCATTGTTCCGCATCATCTTGATGGCAACTAGCCTCTTGTTCGTGATGTCGACAGCCCGAGCCACTCCAGAGAACATACCCTTTCCTAGGGTGGACTGCACTTGGTACCGGCCATTCATAATTTCTCCAGTCCGGATTTTGTAATACCCATCTTTGTCGTCGCCCTCGAGAATACCACCGGCCTGAGGTTGCAGCAACGCAGCAGGGACCTTTCGGTCATCCGCCACGGGATCCAGATGATCTGGTTTCGGCGCGACAAATTTGTCTTCGTCGAAATCCTCCGCAAACATGTCAAACTCGTTGTCATCGTTGGCTTCTCCTGTCTGGACATTCGTGTCCTCACCAGTTGGGGCAATTTCAGCTTTCTCATGGGGTTGCAGCACCTCACCATGAGGCCCAATGTGGCCATTACGACGCTCGTCTCTCAGCTCGTCCTCTCTCATATCAGCTGTAGGGTCATAGTCTGCGGCAGATGGTCCATCTTCGTCATCTCTCCCTGATGTTCGGGTATTAATCAGGTTCTGATCTTTAGCGATTTCGATCGAGGCAGGTGACATTCCATCTTGCAAGGCAGGTGAGTGGGGAGACCAAACAGCTGAGTTACAGGTAAGCACCCTATTGTGAATACATCGAGACTGGGGACACTGACCGGACTGTGGCGTGGCTGCTCCTGTAGCGACTGGCGTGTTCTCCTTTGTTGGAATTGTGGAAGAGCCACTGGCATTTTCAGACGATTGTAGAGCTCTGACGAGTAGCGGCGTGGCGCCTCGAGACTTTGCGAGCAGTTCTTCACGTCGGCGGCGACGGCGTGCCAGCTCTGCCTCAACATCCACAGGCTTTTCCTCTTCGTAGCTGGTACCGTTTGCATTATCCTCCGCGCGCTTTGCAGTCTTGTCTCCTGATCGACCTTCGACAGGCTCGGCACGAGCCATGGGGGTATCTATACTCTTCACTGTAGATGTCTGTTTAGAAGCGTTGGGGGAGCGCTGAGAAGACCGTTGCCCGTTATGATAATGAATTGACCTCACATTCTCAACGTTATCACGGTCCGGCCCTCGGCGCATTCTGTCGTTGTCGCGTCTCGAGTCATCGCCTCGACCTCTGTCTCTGCGAGATGAGGCGTACGGCGAGCGGGTGCGATTTCGGGCACTTTTCTGGGGATAGCGGTCATGATCGCGATCGGGACTGCGGTCTCTATATCTGTCGCGGCCATAGTCTCGATCTCTGTCATCGTAGTGCAAGCCTGCGTGGCTGGATCTCGGCGCTGGACGGTCTTGGTCGTCGTATGAAAGACGCGAGCTACGGCTGTCGCGGAGGTCTTCGTAGTGGACACGGAATCGTCGAGGATCCACGTCAGCGCGGCCGTTGCGGTGGGAGTCGCGGTGAGCATCGCGGTCATGGTGTGCATCACGGTTGTCGCGAGGCCGCTTCATGCCGCGAGGCGAGCGGCTGCGGCGAGCGGTGGGGATGTCATGTCTCGAGGAGGTGGAATACTCTGGCGACTTTGTTGTGGTGCGTGAATATTCATCTCGAGTTCTGTCGATACGGTCAACACCAGATCCATTAATCTGAGGCAAGTCATTTGCCTTGGAGTGCCCAACAGTGTTTTCCACAATCTCGCCCTCGTCTGAACTGGATGGCGAAGAAGCCATCCTGAGTGCCTGCTGCTCGCGTTGCCTCAGAGCGAAAGTGTTGAATCGTATATCGGCCCCCGATCTTTTGTGGGGTTAAGAAGCGAAGTTAGCTTGAGAACGCAAGAGACTTCGAAAGGCAGAGAATTGAGTCGAACCGGGACGTGTGTTCTATTCAACTCGGTCGCATCACGACTCCAGTCGTCCTGGCGGGGGCGGGAGACAAATTATCGGTAAGAAAAGGAAGTTGATGTCGCCGTCCGTACGAGATGGGGTATCAGAGTCGACAGTGGCGTGAGGTAGGGGATGCAGCGGGAATGGGATGAAATGGAATGGTGGTGATCAAACAAACGGCTATTTGGAGAGGACGTGTGCCGCGAATCAAGGTTTCCTTCCGTGGAGGCACCGAGCCTCTCTGCTGCCAACACTGCGACCCTCGGACCAGGCTGCCAATAGCTATTTCTCCACCGTGACGCTGTCTCTGGGAGCCGAGTGCAGTGCTGATAAGATAAGAGAGGCACCTATTCAGCCCCAGCTACTACTGGATGTACGCACTCGCGCCTCACCTGAGTTACCTATGTAATTGTCCCATCCCATACGGATGTACGTACCTAAATCTGCAGTACGGACTACCACTGACTCAAAAACCAACCTTGGAAGTGAATGCATTGCCTACATACAATCTAAAGCCGATAAAGTTTCTGAATAAGGTATCCAGGAGACGGGAAGAGCACATCGTTTTCTGACAGTTAGCACTTGACATGCCATCTACTCCCTACATTGCCGTAGCACCCGCTGGCCTGTAGATACGCGGAGTACTCGTCCAGATCAAGTGTCTTCATGTGTCGATCACGCCATCCTTCACCTCGAAGATGATATCTCCACCCCAACATGACTCCGGCGCGAGCTAGCGACATGCCCTATCGACAGCTTAAGATGGAGGATGGACACCCACGTGCAAGCCCGCACAAGGCTGCATCGCGCGTCTTCTTCCAAAATCTTTGTCGTCAAGTGCCGAGTGAATTGTTGCACTGATCGGTCTTGTCTGTAATCGACTTTCACCTCGTACTCAATGAACCATGAGTAGTCCCAAGCATTCGAGCGCGCCCTTGGGGCCGCACAACGACGACTACTCCGATGAGTCTGATTTCAGAGATATCGACCCCAGCTCCGGCGTCAAACGGGGCCTGAAGACGAGGCATTTGAGTATGATGGCCCTCGCTGGTATCATCGGGCCCGGCTTACTTGTCGGCAGTGGTGGAGCTTTGTCTGAGGGCGGGCCTGCCGCGCTGCTTATCGGCTTCGGCCTCATTGGCATTGTCGCGTTCAGCATCATGCAGAGTCTGGGCGAGCTGACGACGCTCTACCCCTCCGGCGGCGCATTTACGAAGCTGGCTGACCGTATGGTTGATCCAGCATTCGCTGCTGCTGTCGGCTGGAATTATTTCATCATCTGGTTCGCAGTCCTTGCAAACGAGTACAATGCCGTCACGTCAATCCTTTCGTTCTGGAGTGACAAGGTTCCCATTTGGGGCTACTTTCTCCTGCTCTGGGTAAGTCGGTATCGGTTTGGGAGACAATGGTTGTGCAGTCGCTTACGTGCGTTTTCAGACGGCGTTCCTTGGATTCCAGCTGCTTGGAGTCGAGACCTTTGGAGAAGCAGAGTTTTGGCTTGCGCTGCTGAAACTCGCTGGTCTCCTTGCTTATTACATTTTTGCCATCGCGTACGCCGCCGGCGGAGTCATTGGTGCACCCGCTATCGGTGTCACATACTGGCATGATCCAGGACCATTTGTGTCCGGATTTGCTGGTGTCGCCAAAGTATTCGTATTTTGCAGTACTTTTTACGCAGGAGTTGAATCAGTCGCCGTAGCCGCGACAGAAACGAAGAATCCACGCACTGCGGTTCCACTGGCTATCCGTCAGGTGTTCTGGCGTATTATATTTGTCTACATCGGGGCGGCCTTTTTCTTCGGCATCACATGTCCATCGAACGCCGACGGCCTGATCAATGGTAGCAGTAGGGCTCTGCAGTCCCCGATGACAATTGCGATTCAGAATGCCGGGTGGGAAGGAGGTGTTCACCTCATCAATGCCTTCATTCTCGTCACTTGTATCTCCGCCATCAACAGTTCCATCTATATCGCGTCGCGCACAATCTTGTTCATGGCTCAGGATGGTAAAGCGCCGAGGTTTCTTGGTTGGACAGATCGACGAGGTGTTCCGACGCCAGCCATCGTTTTCTCCAATGCTTTTGGTGCTCTGTCGTTGCTGAATCTCTCCTCTGGAGCATCTGCAGCCTACACATACATCGTAAATTTGTCTGGGGTGTCAACGTTCCTAGTTTGGGGTTCGATCTCCTTCATCCATATCAGATTCCGGCAAGCGTGGCAAGCTCAGGGCTATCACGTAGATGAACTCCCCTTCGTCTCGTTATGGTATCCGTGGAATGCATGGTTTGGACTCGGAGCCAACATCTTCCTTGCTCTGGTCCAAGGATGGACAACTTTCGCACCATTCAACGCCGGAAAATTCGTGGATGCCTATATCCTGCTTCCGCTCTTTGGCATCATCTACATTGTCTATAAGCTGTGTTTCAAAACAAGATTCTGGCGTTTGAGCGAGATTGATTTGCAATCTGGACGTCGTCGAGACCGCGAAGAAGACAAAGAATTACCAGTAGGGGCACATGTGCCTTGGTGGCGCAAATTGTGGAATAGTTTCTGAGCAGAGCGAGGAATGGTTAGAGACTTAAACCTGAACAATTGAGCATAGCGACGGTAGAGGTGAACAATAGCAATATAGATACTCAGCATTAAGACTTGTCCAAACGATAGCCACATAGTTGACGTCGATGGCACGCGTACTATCTGTGGTGCGGCTTCGTCTATTGAGCATGTACGATTCTCGACTGATCAGCATGGTATTAGGCATATACTTATCATAATCTTCTCTAATTTCAATGCGACAAACCAGCATGCAAATTATCACTTGTTGCTTGGGTTATAGCCTCGAGACCGGGAGAAGTGGAGGGCAAAGTGGGATTCCACTATTCCCATGTTTTCAGAATTACGCCAATGTTTCTCGGCTAAAAGACAATGTGTGAGGTGCTTCTGTGACATGCCATATATATCGCGGTTGTAACTCTGGATTTCACCTCTTTTGGATCGCTATCTTCACGCTCGATTATCAACGAAAGTCAACCGACGTCAACATGATGAAGTGGCTTGTGTTTGCCGTAGTCCTGCTTGGCCAGCTTTTCTGCGCGCCTGCAGTATTCGCCTCTATTGAAGACACGTCAAACATTCGGAGTTTGTATCTTTTCAAAGATGTGATGGTGTCGAACACAACCGCAATACAAACATCCGGGTTCAACAGTGTCGTGATCTTCGGCGTTGGTATAGTAGCTGATGGTGGTATCATGGTATGGTAGACAACAACGTTCCTTTGTAAGTTTCGACAGCTGATACGCGACTCAAAGTATTACTCAAACACGCCTGGCAGTAGCGATGTCCTTATCGCATCAAATGGTGTCTATGTGGGAGGCGACGCGCTCGCAGCCAAGGTCCTTTCACTCAAGCAAGGAACCACTGGGATAAATCGAGTTGAGATATCTATGAATTCGCAGCACGTCAAAGATCTAATGGCTACCCCAGGGCCAGGGCCCAACACACCTTTATACCAGAATTTCGTTGCTCTAAGAACAGCATGGGGTCTCGATGCCGTCAACAATGACGACGAGTCTCTATATGATCTCTCCAGCACTATCACCTTTGCCAAGATGCTTGGACAGATGGGCTACAAGTACACGATCGCGCCTTATACAAACGCGGGCTTCTGGAGCTCGTTCGTCCAGCAGACGAACAGTGGTCTCTCGGAAGCAAGCTTCTTGATTGATAGAGTGTATCTTCAATGCTATGACGGAGGCGCTGCGAATAACCCGGCTACTTGGTCAGGCATGCTTGGGCTGAAAGTCGTGCCGCTTGTCTGGGTTACCAATGTCTCGAAACCATCGCAAGGTACAACAGCTGCACAAGCGGAGACGAAGTTTACGACTTGGAAAGCTCAAGGTGGGATAACTGGTGGAGGATATTGGAATGATTATGATATCGAGAAAAATGGGCTATCGTATACATCGTACGGCGCTGTCTTGACTAATCTCTTCCCTTGATGCACTTCAGAGGACGACACGCCAACGCGAGACATTGTTCTGTGTGAGTTAAGTTTAGAGGGTATTGAAGCACTACATATCTTACTGATGCTGTTAGCATACTAGGACAAGGTAGATTAGTTGCTTCCCCTATACCCTTAGCTTGAATGCACTGCGAGAACAGCTTGAGCAGATACTCCGAAATCTGATATGAAGTCTTATTTTCAGATTATTGCGAATTCGAAGTCGTACCCTCTGATCATTGAGTCTTCTGTTATCGTTAATAGAAGGCGCATAATTATGTAGAAATATCTATTGCTCACAACCAAATTACCACCTTGTCAGTTCCATGTTCCTGTGCTCAGAAACCTGTAGCGGACAAAGAACCCATGGGAATGTGGCTTATAGGTAACACCAACAGCACGACAAAGAAATCGTCAGCGCACTCACATTCCCAGCGCTATTACAACAAAGAGATACACCAACACATGTATCTACCACTTTTAGAACCATACCTGAACCTCCCACAGCACTCAGTTTTGCTGTCAATGCTACCAGATAGCCAGGAACAACATCATCCTGAATTGTTGGCCCGCTGAGCATTCCTGTCGCGCAATCCAACAGCGAAAAATGGAAGACCACAGTAGATAAACAAGCAGGGGTTGAGTCTCCTCTGCCCTATCAGCGGATTGCAGATTACATCTCACACATTGATTTTTGTGACGCATCGTTTGATTTCCATGATTTGCGAAATGACTATCTCGGAGAACCGAAGTCAGTCTCAGTGTGGCAGTCTAAGACTCTTTCCGTCAACACAGCCAAATGTATCAAGATCGCCGCAAATACCAATCTGTGAGCCATCATATCCATCAGTACTCGGTGATTCATCAACCGCACCCCTGCGACGAGTCGACACGCCAGTGCACCAACTCATACGCAGACGACCTCTTACCGACAATGGGCCATGGCCAGTAGGTGGCTTGAGCAGGATCGAAAGTAACATAGCCTTGTCCCTTTACGGCCAGGCGCGCCATGGGTCAGAGCTGCATGAGTTTCTCATGGAGAAAGGGGGGAGATATGTTGGACAAACTGATGAGGAAACCCACGCCGTGGAATTCTTACGATCTATCCTACGAGACCGCGTGAAACTCTCCTCGACTACGCAAAACCCTGATGCAGATGGAACATTCCTCTACGAAGGGGCCCCAGAGGATGAATCTTTTGTTCGTGTCGATATGAGCATCTGGCTGGGCATGAAAGAAAAACAAGTCGGGAACTGGAAGCCATTTCAGCCGACTAATTGGCTGGAGATCAATCCCCACCGGATCAATACTAGCGAGCATATCGGCGATCCAAGATTATGCACATCGTGCTTCAGACCTTGCAGGAGCCATGTTTCTGAAGCGGACGACATTGTACGTAGGAGAGCTGCTGCGCACCCATCCCAACTCATTGCAGGGCAATACTTTGATAGACCGATCACGGCAACGTGGGATATAAAGACGTGGGCGGACCAGAATTTGCCTCGGTATATCCCGTCCGCGTTTCCAGACCCATTGCCAAATGCAGTGAGAAGACAATTTGCAACTCCTGTTCGCGATGGTCCTACTACATCGCACAGTACGATGGAGGAAGGAGTTCATATTCCCCAGGAACCAGCTGCCAATGCCCAGAGGGCAAGGGTGGTGAACTCTCGAGGCCAGTCAAGAGCCTGCTCACCATCACCGAATGTACAAAATGGAGCAGTGAAGAAGAGTCGGGGCTTGAGTCGAGGTCGCGGTGGCGTTCGATTTCGCATTCCAGGTCAAAGTCAAGGTGGTGAGGTAGAAGGGAAGCGGCTTAGTTCGATGCCACCAGCCAGAAGTCCCTCGATACCGCCGAGTCCGACGCAATACAGACTGGCACGTGGCCTCGAGCAAACCTTGTTTGTGAATGTTGACACAGAAGGCAGAGACATGATGACACTGTTTCAGGCACCGATACCTGTGCCTCATGAAGCTCAGCTGCTGATACCAACAAATGCGCCGCCGCTACACAGCGCCTTAAAACAAGAAACATCCGAGCCACAGAGCAGCCCCGAACAAGCATGTGGATTCGACCTGAGCGACTGGGTGCATGATGAAGATGTTTCAGAGCCGAACCCAAATTGCGACACCTACTCCAACATTCACCACTCAACCACTCGACAGTGTCAGTAGCAGTATCAAAGAATCGGATAGTTGGCTCAAATGGAAAATGACTCGCTGTCAAAGCTTCGCAGATCCGGTACGCCATCTCTTGTTTCCACCTTGTCATCGGTGACTCCTCAACTTCAACCGATGCTCCATGCTATGGTACCCGAACCTCGTCAGCCGCGTCAAAGGCTCACATGGACTGGACATCGGCTGTCACGAATATCCCCCCGTATGCTACGGCAGATAGCACATTAGGCCGAGATCGCCGTCGTATGTCGAGCTGACCGAAGGGGCGAGATCCACGTGGCTTGGAAGATTTGGGTAGACAGGTACATAGACAACAGCTCACACTGCGATATGCATGTAAGCAATACCAGAGAAGTTTCCCGTTTCGTGAGATCAAAGTCGCTCTGCTGCATGGGTAGCCAGCTCGAAGTCTGCGGTGTGATGTAATTGAAGATATCTACTAGCCATGGGCTAGCCACACGCACGGGCCACGCCCGTAGGCCTTAAAAAAGCCGCGTCGCACTCCGACTGCGTATGAAGGGATTTTCCTCCGTATCTCACTTTTCCACCTCCTACGAAGGGGGTAATTTTGGTAAGATCGGGAGGTTTTTTATTCCTTTATATAGGATATACCCCCTTTAACTAAGCCTCTTAAATAAATAAACCAACAACTATTAAGCATAAATTAAACAGTTGTTCGAAGCCCTTTAAATACGTATACACTAGCCGTATATCGATTATACGAGCGAACAAGGCCTATATATTTAAAGCTTCGAATAAAGCTTATACCCTCCTAATATAAATACGGTTTCCATTCAATACGTATGCCTATATAACTATAGATAAAAATATCTACTAGCTATAAGCTAGCTACACGCACGGGCTACGCCCGTAGGCCTTAAAAAAACCGCGTCGCACTCCGACTATATATAAAAGGATTTTCCTCCGTATCTCACTTTTCCACCTTTTACAAAAAGGGTAGTTTTAGTAAAATCGGGAGGTTTTTTATTCCCGCCTGCCGTCCCTTAAATTTATTATCTTCGACTATAATTAATACCGTAAAATATCGAAGGCTTCGAGGAAAAAAAGGGTAATAGTACTATTAAATAAAGTCACGCCTCGTTTAAAAAACTAAAAAGATAAAAAAAAAGGTTATATATAAGTTGTTTTTTAATTTTTTGATTTTATTTGATTTTTATAGTTATAAGCAGTCGTTTAAAGCCCTCTAAATACGTATACGCTAACCGTATATCGATTATACGAACGGACAAGGCCTATATATTTAAGGCTTCGAATAAGGCTCATACCCTCCCAATACAAGTACGGTTTCCATTCAATGCGTATGCCCATATAACTATAGATGTTTGCAAGAGTAACAGGTGACTGCTGATGTGGCCTAACTGGCTAGTAGGGCTTACCCTGTATATTAGGTACGGGACAGCCGATAGCACCCTTATTAGGCTACGGGTATACCTATAACCTTCCGCCACCTAATTTATATACTTTTACCTTTCTTTTCCTTACTTTTAAATATTTATTAATACATTAAATATAGCCTAAAGCTTTATTTCTAATAAAAGCCTAAATTATAATTATTTAAAGGTTAATCTTTATTTTTATTTTAATTAAACCGTAACGTTTTTGCTTTTACGTACGACGTTAATAAGTACGGGTTAATTAAGTTTTATTATATTACCCGTCGGGATTTTGTTTTACCGAAACCGACTTTTTATACAATTTTTATCGAATATTTATCCGAACTTTAATTTTTAAAAACGTTACGCGGTTTTAAACTTTAAAACTATAGCCCGAACTTTCGTAAAAAAAAAAGCTACTGTTAAATAAATACGTTTTTTTTTATAAAATAATTTTAACTCGTAATACGATAAAATAGCGAGCAAATCCGATATTTATCGACGGTTTTTTATTTATTTAAATATTAAAAACGTATTGATTTATATTGTTAAATATAATAATAATAAAAATAATAACGAAAGCTTTATAATTTCCGTTAATTACCGTTTTAAAATATTAAATAACGAGTTTTATAAAAGCTTTTAGTATATAACGACTTAAAAACAATTCGACGGTAAAGTTTAAAATATTATTACCGCTATTGCTAAAAATATTATTTGTAATAATAAATCTGCTTTTTTTTTTTGCTTTATAATAAAAACCGGAAAAAAAGCCCGACCCCGTTTCGATAAATTAATAAATTATAAAACTTTTTAAACTATATACGCTTTATATTTAAAAGCGGTTTTTTATAAGTTTAAAATTATTATTATTTTAGCTTAAGCTTTTCGTATTTAAGCAAATAGTTTTTAAAAAAAACTTATTAATAAGTAATAAAACGTTAATATTATTATTAAATAATATTAAAACTTTGCTAGCGATATTATACGTATTTAAAAAAAACTTAACGTTTACGATTGCTATATTAATACGTTTAAAACCGTTAACGATATCGATAAAAAACTAAAAAACGTAAAAACTAATACCGAACGATTATTAAAAGCATTTATAAAATAATCTAATTTTATAAAAAAATATAAAGCTTAGTTAAAATAAGCTATTAACGATTTTAATAAACTAACTAACGTTTAATTTATTTTTTAAAATACGACCGGAAGTTTTTCGTTTAAAAAATTGATTAAAATTACCGTTTTTACGTTTTACGGTAATAATAAAAACAAAAGCTAGTTTTTTAAAATATAATATTAAAAGCTTAATAATTAATTAAAAGCAAATACTAATTGGTTTTTAATTAATAAGGCTAAAATAGCTAATATTAAATTTTATTTAAAAAGTACGGCTTTTAAGCTTTTATTTCTTTATTTATAAAAAAAATATCCTAATAAAATCGATATTTTAAAACGATTTTTTAAACATTTTTAAAGTTAATATTATAACGTTAACGCTAAAAAAAAGGCTAAAATAAAGTATTAAGCTTTTATAATGCTTTTAAACTTAAATAAATATAAAGTATTTTATAACTTTTTTGCTCGGTTAACGAAAAAGCGAATATTATTTAAATCTAATTATAAAAAAAAATTCTTTAATAAATTATCGTTACGATTTTATAACGCCGTTTTTAGCGAATATTTTAATAACTAAATTACGTATAAAAAATTCTTCGAAGTTTATAATAAAACGGTTTATAGTTTTTAATATTAAAATAAACGTATTAAAGTTAAAAAAGCTAAAGTTATTTTTAAAAATTTATCCGCCGGATTTAATAACGGAAAAAGTCGCCGATTTAAACGTAATAGCGGTATACGTTTTTAAAAACGCGGTAATTACACTGTTAGCGGTAAAACTAAAAAGATCCGTATATAAAAAAAAATACGTCGTTTCGTTATAAAAAAACGTTATTTTATTTACGAAAAAACTAAATATACTTTTTGCGAATGTTTTTAAAAAAAAAAAAAAGCGGTTTAAAAAAAAGGCCCGTATTAACGCTATTATAGCCCGATTAAGCTATAAACTAAAAACTTTTAAAAAATTAAATAATAAAAATAACGAAAAAATAAAAAATATTTAACTTTAAATAAAATAACTTTTAATTTAAAAAATATACCTTTAGTAATAATTAAAAATCGTATAAATAAGTTTTTAAGAAAAAAGCTTTTTATTTTTTTATATATAATAGTAAAAAATGGACTTTTATTAATTATTAAAAACGTTTTTAAAGATATTAAAGTAAACGTTTATATTGCCGTAAGCTATAATTTTGTAAAAAAAATTTTAAAATATTTAAAACCCGACTTAGTTACGGATTTTTAATATAAACCGCTAATAGGCTATAATAACTGCCGAAATAGCTTTATAAATTATGCCTTTATTTTAACCGTTATTATTTAAAAACGTATTTTTATTTTTATACTAGTTTCGGTTATTAAAATAATATATAAAGTTATTATCGGCTAACTTTAGTTCGAAAAATATAAAATATTTCCGGATTATTTAATATAACGGTTAATATTTTTTAACGAAATATTACTAAACGGGTATTAATAATATTATTTTAATATAAACGTTATATAAAGTTTTTTAAAAAGCCCGTTTTATTAAATAAATATAAATAAAAAAAATGCCCGTATATAACGCGAAAACGAAAAAACTCGAATTTCGTATATTTTTAAAAGACTTTTAAAATATTAAGCTATTGTAAAAAACTTTTCCGAAAACGACGAAGCCCTTTTTAACGCTATTATAAAGAACTTTGTAAAAAAGAACAAAGTTTTATTTAACGTACCGAAAGAACTATAAAAACGGATTATTATGCGTTATTACGACTTTTTATAAACGGATTTTAATAAAATAAACCGTAATTTTAAAGATTAATTATACGATTATATTCGCTTATTAAAACGCGAAAAAAAAAAAAAAAGAAAAACAAATAGTTATATAATAAATATAGCAAATATTAACTACGTAAAAGATTTACGTAATATAAATACCGTTTTATTGATTTAAGTATTATTTTAGTTATACGTTTTTAATAAGTTATAAAAAACGAAAATATTACCGACTAAATAAGGACGATTTCTTTTATAGAATTAGATTCGATAATAGAAAAAAAAAAGAAAAAAAAAGCCTTTACGAGCGGCTTTCCCGAGACCGAATAAAATAACTTTGTAAAAAAAGCCTACGAAATAGTTCTTTTAAAATATCGAGATTTATTGCGTATTTTTAGCAAAATAAACTCCGATACCCTATTTAAATACCGACCCGGAGTAAATTATAAAATCGATTTTATAAACGGCCGTAGCCGCGTAGACTTAATTTTTACTTTTTTATATAAAATATCGCTAAAAAAGTTAAAATATATTTACGAATATTTCGTTAAATACTTTTAAAAAGGCTTTATATTACTAAATAATATACTTTTTATAATACCGATATTATTCGCTTTTAAAGCAAATAGCGGACTACGTTTTTATATTAATTACCGTAAATTAAATATAATAACGAAAAAAAATAGATATTTTTTACTATTAATTAATAAAACGTTATTTTAAATATTTAATGCTAAATTTTTTATAAAATTCGATATATAACAAGCTTTTTATAAGATTTATATATAAAGTAAAAACGAAAACTTTATAACTTTTCGTATATATTACGGGTCGTTTAAATATAATGTTTTTCCGTTTAAACTTATTAATAGTTTAATTATTTTTTAAAAATATATAAACACTTTATTTTAAAACTGCTTAAATAATTTCGCTTACGTTTATATAAACGATATTTTTATTTATTCCGATAATTTAAAAAACTATCGAAAATACGTTAGATTTATTTTTAAGCGTTTATACGATATAAATCTATAAATCGACCTAATAAAAAGCGAATTTTACGTTATTATAACTATTTACTTCGGCTTTATTATTAAAGTTAACAGTATAAAAACAGATTTTCGCAAAACCGTAATCGTCCGTAATTAAAAGTTTTTTATAACGATTAAAAGTATATAGTTTTTTTTAAGATTTTATAACTTTTACCGTCGTTTTATATATAAATATAACCGTACGGCCCGATTATTTATTAGGCTTATATTAAAAAACGCGCCGTACTTTTAAAACGCTAAATATTAAAAAGCTTTTAACGGATTTAAAATAATATTAATATCGGCTTTAATATTACGCTATTTCCGATATAACCTTTTTATTAAAATCGAAACTAATATTTTAAAAAAAATAGCTACCGGTATTATATTATAATTTTTTAATAATAAATAGCATTTAATTACGTATTATTTAAAAACTTTATATAATAAATAGTTAAATTATAATATTTATAATAAAGAACTATTAGTAATAATATTTGCTTTATAAAAATAAAGGCCTAAACTCGTTAGTTTTTAATAAAACGAGCTATTTTTAGCTATTATCGATTATTACGCTTTTAAATTTTTTAATATAAAGCGATATTTAAATATTTAATAAACGGAATAAATAAAATTAATAGCTAAATATAACTTCGTATTAACTTTTCGGCCTAAAAAAAAAAATATCGTCGTAAACGTATTATTACGGAAATAAAAAAACTTAAAAACGGTTAAAAAAAAACAAAAAGCATAACGTATATTATAAATATTCCGTATTATTAATAATTAAAAAGCGCTATTTTTTTTAAATAAAACGATATATTAAAAAAAGCGGCACCGAGCTTTTAATATTTAATATATTTTTAAAAACTATAATATTAAATATTAAGCCTTTTATAAAACGAACGGAATACTTTTTAATAAAAAACGTGCTTAAAATAAACCGCGATAACTTTAGTATAAAAATTTATTAATAAAAAGCTACCGTTTTAAAAAGCAATAATTTATAAAAAACCTAAAACGGTTTTATAATTTATAAAAAACGATTTATAGTATCGGATATTAAACTATTAAAAACCCGAATTATATAAAAAGCTTATTTTATAATATTAGCCGTATATTTAAAAAAGCGGAAAACTTACTATTTAATAATATAGCGGTATTAATAGGCCGGTATAAAAAAGGATTATAACGATTATATTTTAAATTATATAAAATATAAACTAATTAAAATATTATAAAATAAAACGTTAAGCTATTTAATATTATTGTTAGTATTTAATAAGATTTAGTAGTATATAGTTATCGATTTTAAATAAATGCTTAAAAACAAAAAAAATATAATAACGTTTTAATTATAATTAATCGTTTCGGGAAAAAAACGTAGTTTATATTTTATTACCGCGTTATTACGGCTTAAAATACCGCTAAAATATATTTCGAAAAACCGTATAAAGTATTTAAAATATTTAAAACCGTAACGTTAAACCGTAAAATATAATTTATATCCGCTTTTATTAAAAAAACTAGCGTTATTATTACGTATTAATTAAATATTAGCTTTAGCCGGATATTATAAAACCGTAAAGCAAGCCGAAATTATAAATAAATATTTAAATTAACGCTTTCGATTTTTTATTAGCTATTTTTAAAATAATTAGTCGGATTTTTTGCTTTTAATAAATTACGTATAAACGTTATTAATTTATAAATCGACCGGCCTTTCGTTTTATAAAATCGAAATAAAATTTTTTATATTTTATTATTTAAATTAAAACGCTAAAATATTAAATAAAGAATTATAGCAATTTTTTATTTAAAAACGACGACTTTATAAAAAAGCTTAAAATCGCGTAAAACGTATTATTAATTATTTAAATATAGCTAAAACTAATTTAAGCTATATATAAAATCGTATAGTTAAATAAATAAATAAAACTTAACGAAATCCCGATTTTAACGTTAATAATTACGTTTTTATTTTAAAACAGTAATAATTATAGGCTATAAATAGGCTTTTCGATAAATTAAGCTATTTTATAATATTATAAATATTTAAAATTTTAAGCCGAAATAATAATACGTTTCGATTAAAAGTTTTAAACGGTTAGCGGTTTATTAACTTTTATTACGTTAATAAATTATATAAGTTTTTTAATAATTTATTATTAAAGCAAACTGCGGTAAACTTTTAAAATAAGGTTATTTATTTCGATAAAGATAAAAAATAAAAAATCGAAAAAATTTTAATATTACGACTATATTATAATAAGCTTTAATATAAATACGTTTAAAAGGGTTAAAATTTTAACGATTTATAATAGTTTACCGAAAACTTTAAAAATATAACCCGTTAAATAAACGCTTTTTACGTTTAAAACGTAAATATTACCGGATTACCGCTTTATTTAAAAGTTTAAAAATAAGCCGCCGAAAACGATAAAATTAACGAACTTTATTCCGATAATAATAAGCTTATAGCTAAAAGCACGTATAAATTTAAGCGTATAAAGCGCGATTAATAAATTAAAAGATTAATAAATAAATAAAAAATTTAAAATTTCCGGAGTTTTTTCGAAATTAAAAAGTAATTAGTTATATAGTTATAATTATATAAATTTATTTTTTAAAACAGTTTATATTGATTATTCGTAAAAAAACTAGCGCTATTATATTTAAAATTAAAAGCTTTAAATTATAATGGCTATAATAAACTTTAAAGGTATTTTTTTTTTATTTAAAACGTAAACTATTAACGTTATCGGAGTTTATTTTAATAAATTAAAATTTTAGGCTATTTAACCAAATTAATTAACGTAACGCGCTATTTTTTTATTAATTAACTATATTATAGAATATATATTCGATTATAGAGATTGGCAAAAGTTTCGGGACGAACTTTTTTTCTAACCGAAGAAATAATAACAGGTAATTACTAATATGGCCTAACTAGCTAGTAAGGCTTACTTTATATATTAAGTACGGGATAGCCGATAGCACCTTTATTAGGCTACGGGTATACCTATAACCTTCCGTTACTTAATTTGTGTACTTTTACTTTTCCTTTCTTTACTTTTAGATATTTATCAATATATCAAGTATAGCCCGAAGCCTTGTTTCCGGCAAAAGCCCAGATCGTAACTGCAAGTCACTTCTAAAATATGTGTTAGGTAGGTTGACCCTTGAAATACAACATCCCCGCATTTCTAGAATGGTGGATCGATGTACATTTCCATGCGCCCTTCGGGAGACAAATCCAGAACAAAGGGCTCGAAACAGATGTCAATAGAAGATACAGGAATACGGTCGGGAAGAATAATTATTAAAAGGTTGCGATCTGAAGAGCGCTCATTGCAGTTTTCCGAAGTACGAGAGTCAGTGGACATCTCAAGGCTCAAGCCACCTGCACTTACCTTAATTTTTATCATATGATTCACTTGACAGAGACTGAACGAGCATGGCGCAAGTCAAAACCATTAGAACGAGTGTCCTTGAAGTCGCGTACTACGAACATGGCTCGCCAGATGGATGGCCTGTGGTTCTTGTGCACGGCTTCCCCTACGATGTCCACGCCTATGATGCCGTTGTCCCTCACCTCCTTTCACAAGGCGCGCGGGTGATCGTACCTTACGTACGCGGTTTCGGACCAACACGCTTCCTATCATCAAGCACGATGCGGAGCGGGCAGCAAGCGGCCCTAGGCAATGATCTCGTATCTCTGCTCGATGCTCTGCAAATCACAAAAGCAGTACTTGGGGGGTTTGACTGGGGTGGAGTAGCAACATGCGTTGTGTCCGCGCTCTGGCCAGAACGAGTCGCGGGTTTAGTGAGTTACGCAGGCTACGATATCATTGACGTGGCCGGGAGTGTGACGCCGTGTCCGCCGAGCCTCGAGTGTGTGATTTGGTACCAACATCTTTTCCAGAGTGAACGAGGACGTGAATGTCTAAGGAAAGATCGGAGGGAGCTATGTAAGCTGCTTTGGAGGCAGTGGTCGCCAAGTTGGAACTTCAGTGAGGAGGTCTTCAATCGCACGGCTCAGGCATTCGGAAACCCCGATTTCGTCGACGTTGTTATTCACGCATATCGGTTTTGCTTCGGGAACAAGGCAGGCGATCCCGCACTGGAGGAGTTGGAGAAGAGATTAGCTTCAAACCCCAAGATCACCGTTCCGTGTATCACCCTCGACGGTTCTCGAGACCCGCTAAAGCCGGGCGGGACAGCTGCTCATGCTGAGCACTTCATCGGACGTCATGAGCTGAGGACTATTGACGTTGGACATGCTTTTCCGTTTGAGGCACCTGAGGTGTTTGCAAAAGCCGTGACTGATGTGTATGGTTGGTCGAACGAGTAAAAAATAACACTTCGAGATAATAGCCAAACCCGTTCATAACTCCATTCAGCAGTGACGACGGAAACCAACAGACAGTTGCGATGAGGCCATAATTAGGGTTTATCCGGCTCACAATCGAATGAGGACCTCGATTGTCCCTTGTACTGAACTGCCCAGCTCAAATGATGCCCTGCCTTGTGACCAAGTGAGAAATTCCTGAGATATCATAAGCCAAATTGCTCAAGCAAACACTGTTGCCATTTGCGATTCATAATCTCAACTTCTGTCCGACTTAGGCACTCATTGCACCGCTCAATGCAACACCACGGGTTGCCGAGCTAGCTGCGAAGCTCTTAAGTAGTAATCTAACGGTACGCGATATAGTTTCGTGGCTTTAGTGATCACCAAAATTGAGGCTTTACCTGTTTTGACTTTCACCATATCCTGCCACCCATTCAGGACTATTCCACGCTTTGTCCTCGGACAGATTGTAGGGTGCAGTCGTCTGTACGTGAGGCACTATGCCGTCTTGCCATGTCTTGGTACCATATTCTAGTAGAGCGCTGATCGTATCGCCTTGTATCAGAACGCCGCACTCAAAATTGGACATTTTGACCAACTTCATATCCGAGGTGGCCTTATTGCCTCTCCTATCATGCTCAAGAGCCCCCCATGCTGACTGTGACAAGTTGGCTGAGCCAACGTAGACAAAATATGGGCTCTGGTCTGGGTCACGGGGGTTATATGCCAAGATAAATTTCTGGTGGAACAGACAGCCTTTGTCTTTCGACTGATACCGTCTGAAGAGGTTTTTGATTGAGACAGGAGCATCCTTCCATGGGCGCATGTGACATCCAATGTTCGAGGCGCCCTGCCGCGCTTGTATGCTTGCACTCTCAACATCTTGTGTCGTCGGGAAGAATATCTTCATGTTGGGGACTGCTGAAGTATCACTGTTGGGGCCTAGGTCCTCACTGCCTCTCAAACAGTCATAGAAACTATGTAGCCATTTGGGTGTTAGATTGCCAATACTGGCAGTGCATACTTCTAGGCCGAGGTCCGTTGAGCTATATTGCTTTCCCAAGTCCGTATTCAACTTGCGCATAACACGTCTCAGACGTAGTAAACCATGTTGCTCTGCTTTCGCACCGGAATGAGTGCCCGGCACGGAGGTAATTAGATGCACCTTCACGCTGGAATAGTCATATTGTCCCCTAACGGAGCTCAGGAATACTTCCGGCGCACCCAATGCTTCCATGTGAGAGAGCAGGTTTGCTTCAAATTGTGTTGAAGATGATTTCGTGGGCCTTCGCAGTTTTGGGACATCATGTAGGTACCAGTGGTTGTCGCCTAATTCAGTATCGATATCCATCATGTTACATGAGGTAATGACAATTCGAAGGAAATCCGGGTAAACAAGAAGCAGGGCTTTTGTGTGGGCTGAGCCTGAACACCAAGCATAAAATGTATGCAAGTTCTTTCTACCGGATGCATCACCGTGTAAGCGTTGGAGGTTTCCGCGAATGATGTCGAGATCCTTCCGGGTGACCTTTTCTTTAAATGGGATGCCGGCTTCTTGGCTGGCCCTCATAACCATCGGGTCCATATTAGCATCTCTTCCAATGAATATCTATAAGATATATCAGTACAACATCCCAACGTGTTAAGAGCAGACTCACGGGCACATCATTGGAGGTTTGGGAGAACGGAAGATGAGGGTAGAACTCGCTTTCCGCAATGAAGAAAGAGTAGATGCAAGCAGACTTAAGGTGGGCTGCATGTATGATATCTGAGAGATTGATGCAGTTCTTGGCATTCGTACGACCCGCCGTACGTGTGATGCGAAGAGCACCGTCTGGGAAGGCCATCGGCAGTTGCGCTGACGCTGGATTGGTTTGCTGTGAGAACTGTACGGAAGCCGAGAATAGTACCAAGAAGGCTTACCTGACTGGGATATAGTAGATCCAAGCATCACCTTTTGGCGAGAGCATGTTCTTGACTTAGCTTCGCGACTCAGACTTCTTTCCGCTTTGCGCTTCTTAGCTTGGCTCGCAGCTTTCTCCTCCATATCCGAGTGCGTCTCGGACTCTGTAGATGATTGCGTATCTGACTCGGTGGAGTCATTGTCGATAATCTGTACGGTCGGCCCAGAGGTGTTCTTGCGGAGACGAGTCGCTGGAGTCGTTGTTGTAGAAGTCCCGACCACTGATTTGGTCATTGTCGAAGATGGTCGCCCAGTAGGTGGGCTGCCTTGCTCCGTTCGCTCTGCTTCAAGCTCAACCATGCGTTTGAGCCGAGATGCCCGGATAGTCTGTCTTTGAAGATAGAAACTGCAGTTCTGTGCACTACCAGATATGAATTGATGGCCTTCACACACCTGACGGCGTCGCTCGTCGAGTTGTTGTTGACTGCCAAAGTCAAACGTTGATATGCGGGCCACCAACTTGCAAGTACTTCTGTTGCCCACAGAGACTGCTCTTCTCGTCAACATCCGTGCAGTATAGTTAGGACCAAAACGCGTCACGACCTGCGTACATGGCGATCACGAATCGAACTAGCGAGATCAACTGTAGCGAGCTTTGTCCCGTTGCTCTCTGTTGTCATTTTGTCCAGTCGCTCTACATCTACCTGGTACGGAAAAGAATACTACAGGTACTTCGTACATGTAGGCAGTAGGAGCTCAGCAGTTGGAAGAGGCACACTGGCAGCTGGCCAAGTACGGTTAGCCATGTGGTCAACTGCGCAAAAACCCTTTTTAGGTTATTATGGCTACACCCTTATGTATTTAACCGAGTTTTTGTTTTTTTTAGTAATGTATTTTTTTCTTACCGGGGTTTATTTTATATTTGAGCTTATTAACGTATATAATTATTGCAAGTTTTTATATTAAAAAGTTTTGCTTTATATTATTTTATATTATTTTATATTAATTTATATAAATTTAAACTTTTTATTTTTTTATTATTTTTATTATATTTTACTATATTATCGATTATAATATTATATTTATAAATAATTATTAATTAAAAAACTGTTTTAATTATAATGTTTTTTTTAATAAAATATATTATTTATTTTAAAATAAATTAAAACGGCAATTAATTTAACGACTTTATTTTTAATTATAATTAAACTAAAATCCGTTGATTTTTTTTATATTTTAATATTTTAAGCGATATTTTCGCTAGCTTTTAGTTTTAACGGCGTAAAAAGCGAAAAAAAAATTCGGTAAAGCTTTATACGCGGATTTATTACCGTAAAACTTTATTAATTTAATAGTTTATAAGCAGAATTTAATAAAAAAAGTATTATAAAAAAAGTTTTAATACCGTAAAACTTATTATTTATTATAATATTAAATAAATTTAACGTTTTTTAAAACTAAAATATATAAAAACCGTTATAGTTAAAAAAGTTAAAATAATTAACGTTATTTGCTTTTTTTTATTTAAGTTTTTAATAATTACGTAATATTAATTAAGTTTTTTAAACAGAAATTTAAGCTTTTATTTTTTTGGTTTATTTTTTTAATTTATTATATTATAAAACCGGTAATATAAAGCGAAAACTATTAAGTTATTAATTAAGTTTTATTTAAATCGTAATTTATTTGTATTTTTAATATTAAAAAAGCGATAAAAAAAAGGTTTTAACGTTTTATTTAATATTAACTTTTTTTGCTATAAATAAATACGGGCGGATTTAAATAATAACAAATTTTTATATATTAGTAAAAAAAAAAAAAACTAAATAAAAAAAAAGCAAAATTACGTAAAAAAAACAAGTTTTAAAGTTTATTTTTAAAGCTATTAAAAAAAACTTATTTTTTTAAACTTTATTAAAAAAAAACCTTTTTTTTTAACGTTTATTAAGATAAAACTTAAAACTTTTAAATTAAACTATTTAAAATTAGTTATTTTTACGTTTATATAAGCTTAAATTATTAAAAACTGCTATATATTTTTGTTTTTATTTTTAATTATTAAACGCGCCGTTTAAGCCGTTATAAATAACCTAAAAACGTTTATTTTTATACTATTATTAATTAATTTTTATAAACGTTTTTATTTAACTATTAACCGTAAATTTAATTTTAGGTTTTTAAGCTTAAAAACTATTACTATAAATAAAAATGAAAACATTTCCGATAATAATAATAATAATAAATTTTTAAAATTATTTAATAAAATTTTATATTTATTTATTTTATAAATATAATTATTAAAACTTTTTTATATAAAAGTATTTAATATTATTTATATATTTATATTTAATATATAAATTTTAACGCTTGTTTTTTTATTCGTATTTAAAGAACTAATTTATCGGTATTTTAATTGTTTATAATTTATTTATAATCGTTTTTTAAATTTATATAGGCTTTTTTATTTTAATGTAAAGCGGTTTACGCCGGTATAATATATATTGTTTTAAATTATTTTATAAACGCGTATATTTTCGAAAATAAAAATATTTTACTTTTAATATTAGCCCGTTTTTTAACCGTTTTTTACATAATATTAATAATTTATTATATATTTATATAATAATTACTAATAAATAAGCGTTAATATTAATTTCGTTTAGATTTATTATATTTTTAAAATATTTAAATCGTAATAAGTTAAGTTTTATTTTATAATTAATAAAGCCGGCTTTTTAACTTAATATCGTAAATAATTTATATAGTTTATTCGGTATTATATACCGACGATTTTTCTAATTCCAAATACGGTACGTATTTTAAAACTTAATAAATTATTTATATTTATGATAAATAATTAATATATAAATATATAATATTATAATACGATTTTTAAAATAATCCGGTATTTAGTTTTTAATTATTTTATATATTTAATTAAAAAACTTTTATATATATCGATATAAATTAATATAGATTTAAACGTTAATATATAAAACGGATTATATATTCGTTAAAATATTAGTTTATTAAGTTAAATTTTTAACTATTAATTTTTTAATTTTTAATTTGCTATATTACCGCTAAATATTTAACAGTTTCGAAATAATAATAGCTTTTTAAATTTAATAAGATTTATAACAAAATACGGTTTAAAGCTAATAAATAAATATATTATTTTTCGAATTTAGTTTGGTTTTAATTTAAGCCCGAATATTTATATACTAACCTGTTTAAAAAAGCGGCTATTACGTGTATTATTAAATATAAAATAATATATTAAAACTATTATATTAATTTTTAATTTATAGTTAAATTAAAATAATTACGGAAAAAATCCGTAGTTTTTTATTATATAGATATATTATATAAATATTAATTATATTATACGAGCTATAAAGCTATAATAATATTAAGTAATAAAACGGAAATAAATATCGATTATAAAATATATTTCGAATTTATAAATATTAAGTTTTAAATAAATATTAATAAACTATTAATAATTCGGGCTTAAATTTATAAAACTTTAGTTATATATATAATATTTTAAATAGCGGTTTATAGCTTTTTAAAAATAGGTTTTTTTATATATATCGTTAATATAATTTTAAAATAAAATATATTTACGTTAGCGAAAATATATTTAAAGCAATTATTAATTAAAACGTTTAACTATATTTTATTTTGTTTTTTTGCTTTTGAAAAAAGTATATATTATAGTTTGTTTTTTACGAGTTAGTTTTAAAGTCGCTCGGTATTAAAAGCTATATATTTACCGGATATTTTTTACGTTTATTTTTAAAATAAAAAAGCTTTTAAACCGAAGTTTTTATATTATATTTATATTATAAAGCCTGTAAGTAATAAATAAATTAACGACTTTAATTTATATAAATTTAATTAAGTTTATATAAGCTTAATTTTAAAGGATTTATTATTTTTTAAAACGTATTTTTAGCGATTTTTAGCTAATTAATACGTTATATTTTTTATTTAAAATTAAAATAATTTTATCGTAAATAACGCGGTTTTAGTATTATTAAATAATTTAAGCTTTATATAGTTTAAAATCGATATATAGCCGAAATATAATAAAAAACTTAGTAGTATATAATTATAATAAAAAATAAAAAAAATAACAAAAGTGATTTTAATTAATTATAGTTAAAAATATACGTTATTAAATTATGATAAATTAATAATAGCGAAAAAATTATTATAATATATTTAACTAAAAAAGATTAGGCTTAAAACCGAATAGTATTAAATTAATTTTATATATATAAAGCATTTTATTTTAATACTTTTTTAAATAGCTTTAAATAACCTTAAATATTATTAAAATGCTTAATACGAGGCAAAATATATAATAAAGCTAGTTTTTAATATTATTTTTTTTTTAAAATAAAATCCGGGTATATTTTTTAATAAACGCTTATTTATATATATTATCGTAATTATAAACTTTAAAATAAAGCCGTTTTTATTTTAATAAACCGGTTTTAATTTATATATTTTTATATTAAACTAAATTTTTTTTTTAGCCGAAAATATAATAAAACCGAAAATACGACGGTTGAGTTTATTATTAATTTTGTTATAAATTGCTTTTAAATTATTAATTAAAGCTTTTATTAATATAAACTTTATAATTTTAAATAATTAATTATTTTCGTTATTAAAAGTTTTAATTAAATAATAAATTAATATACAGCTATATAAAGCTATATAAATTAAAATTAGTTTAAATTAGTTTAAATTAATTTAGAAAAAAACTTATAAGTTTAAAAATATATTAAGCCGCGTTTTAATTTATAAAACTTATAATTAAAAACTTTGCCGTTATATTAGTAATAAAAGCAAGTATTATTAAATACGCTTAATTTATTTAAAACGTATTTAATAAAAGCCTTATATAATTATATATATTTATAAAAAGCGTAAACGTAATTATTTATTTTATTTATAAATATATACGCGGCTATATTTAAACAGCGACTATTATAATTAATACGGGCTATAGTAGTATGTTTTATTTTAATACCGGGATTATAATATTATTTAAAAATAAAAAAGCGGATAATATATTAGTAAATAAATTAAAACAAAGTTAAATAAAACTAAATAAAGCTAAATAGGTTTAAATAAGTTTAAATAAATTTAAATTTACGCGGTTAGCCTTAATAGCGTCTTATATAATAGATTATTTTATAATACGCGTCACGATGAGGGCTGTAAGTGAAGACAGGGCTCCAGAGTTGACTCTCAGTACGTGTAATAATATTAAGGTGAAGAAGGGAAGCCCAAGCCTGGTGGGGTGCCAGGTGGGCTGCAGCACTTATAGTGCGTGCTCCCTTATCTTATCTGCTATCTAATCCGTCAACCTACCTGGCAGTGCCAGGTGGCTAGGTGACTACCGTAACTATACGTAAATTGTTTAAAATGCAAAAAGTGTTTTTTAAATAGCCGTCGGAATTTTTATCGGCCATAATTACTAATATTACTGCTTTATTATTTTATAGCTAATAGTTTAAAAGTTTAATACCGTTTAAATTAATAGCCGGTTTAGCCGGTATTTTTATATTATTGCTATTATTATTTTTTTAATGCTTTTAAAATACGTTTTTTTTATAAATAAAAATAATTTTATTAAAAACTTTTTATACGTTTTTAAAAATTAAAAGAGTTTTTTTTTTACGTTTAATATTAAAAGTTATAATAAATATTTTTAAACCGGTTAAACTAATTCGAAATAATTTAAGTTTATATAAAAGTATTTACGGCAATAAAAATATATTTAACAAAAAACTAATTTATAAAATTAAATATTAAAACAATCAAAATAATATAAACGTAATTAAAACGGTTTTAATGTTTATAAAAGCGTTTAAAGCTATTTTTTTTTATTTTTTAGTATTTTAGTTTAAAAAAGCGTATTGTTTTTTTATTAAGCTATATTAAAATTAAAATTAGTTATATATTTAAATAAAATTTTAAATCTCGCTTATAGTTTTTAAAAATAATACGCCGGCAAAATTTCGGTATAAAATTAATATTATTTAATTTAAAATTAAATAAAAATTATAAAAATTAAAGTTTTAAAGCTTTATTATTAATACGTAGTCACAATAAAGGCTATATGTGAAAACAAGGCTCTAGAGTTAACTCTTAGTACGTATAATAATATTAAGGTAAAAAAAGGAAGTCCAGGCTTAATAGGGTGCCAGGTGGGCTGCAGCACTTATAGTGCGTGCTCCTTTATTTTATTTGCTATTTAATCGGATAACCTACCTAGCAGTGCTAGGTAGCTAAGTGACTACCGTAACTACCCCCGCTAGAAATAAAGCATTAAGTCCTAAAGTGCTGTTAGTCCGTTAGTCAGTTAGGCCTAAAAACGCGATTTTTAAGCTTTTTAGCATATTAGCTTCGATAGTAAAGGTTAGCTGTTCGAGCCGTATTAGTGCCAAGTTATTATTTTTTGCCATTTTTAACCATTTAGTTATTTTAAATGCTTTATCGATAACGTTAAACTTTAACCACTTATCCGTCCGTTATAGCCTACAGGGCTAAAGCATTTATTATATTTATTACAAACTCTATTAAGTATACCAGCTGTATAAAAGGTGTTAAAAACGTCGTCGGTAATTTTATTAGCTGTTTTAACAGCTATAGTAACGAGTCTTTAAGCTATAGCTAATATTTAAAGGTGTTAACTACCGTGTTAAGTAATTGCTTAAGTTTTTAAGGTACGTCGGAATCGGGTAATAACGGGTATAGGATCGAAATCATTAGTAAACTAAGTAAACCTTGATTTAATTATAGTAACGAAGTGACTAAAGGCATAAGGTTACTGGAATAACTATTAAAGGCTTTAGCTTTAGTAGTAAGTAAGTAAGTGGCGTAGCATTAATAATCTCGTTAACGCTAATATGCTAGTCGGTATTAAATAGTATTAAAAGATTTAAGTCGCTGTTAACGCTAGATTTAGTAATTTTTAAAATAACTAAAGGCTTTAATAAAGTCGAGGTCGGTTTTATTAAGTAATAACGGCTTTAATAAAGTCTCGAAGTCACCGTTTTAACAAGTATTAAAGGGTTTAGCCGTATTACGTAAGTGCTAGCGACATTAAATACAGCTGTTAAGTAGCTAACGGCTTCGAAGTGGTTAAGGTTAGCCCTTAAGGTAGTAATAGAGGTAACCACTTTAAGTGTCACGTAAAGTGGCGACGGCGTGCCTAGAAGTCGTAATAACAAGCTGCTAGCGTGCTTAGTATATTATCTTAAAATATCGGGTTTAAGTTATTATACCTGCAGCGTTAATTGCAGGGCTTTTTTTTTTTGTGCCTAGTGCGCTACGCAACTAGGGCTTTTCGGTGGCTTAACTTCGTTAAGGCTTATAGGTAATGCCTTACAGTAAAGGCTTGCGAAAAAGGGATATTAAATATGCTTGACTTCGTTAAAGCTTCGTAAATGCCTCGGTAAGAAGGCTTCGAAAAGGTAGTGCCTTCTTAGAAAGGCTTTAAAAAGTGACTAAAAAAACTAAAGGGGTGCCTACGTGCTTAAAAATGCTGCAAGGCTTTAAAAACTAATGACTAATAACTAAAAGTGCCTAACGGGTTAGGGCTTACTTAATTGCCTACGGGTATAGTAACTTTACTAAGGCTTTTTAACTAAAAAGGTCGCTTAATACGTTACCGCGTACGTAATACTAAGACTTACGCAACTTACATTAAAAATAAAAATAACGATAGCTTTATTAACGTTAAAACTAAAGGACTTTAATATAATTACAATAAAGGCTATATATAAAAACAAGGCTTTAAAGTTAACTTTTAATACGTATAATAATATTAAAGTGAAAAAAGGAAGTCTAGGCCTAGTGGGGTGCTAGGTAGGCTGCAGCATTTATAGTGCGTGCTTTTTTATTTTATTTGTTATTTAATTAAACAACCTACCTAACAGTACTAAGTGGCTAAATAACTACTATAACTTACGTAAATATAAATTAAGTAATAATTTACTAATAAAATAATAAACAGGTAATAATATAGGCTAAAAATAAAGCTAAATTAATAGGTTAAAAAAATCTAGTTATATAAGGTCTTATTAACTAGTACGTACTTGCCTAAGTTTATACCTGCCTATATTGCTTAATTACAAATTTGGCAGTCACGCTGGAGTACGTTTATTAAAAAATCGGTAATTACGCAGTTAACCTTATAGCTAACCTTACTTGTCAGGCCTAAAATCGGCTTATTTCCGTGGTTCCGGTATGGCTACGACCTATACGTTAAGGACATTTATTTGCAAAACAACACCTATTTATAAAATATAAGGGTTAAATCTATATATATAATAAAGTAGGCTTTTTAGCTAAAAATAAGTAGTTTTATTTAAATAAATGCTAAAAATCTAACCGTTATAAATATATAATTATTTTTCCGATATTTTAATTAATATATAAAAATCGGTATAGCCGGATTTTTTATTTTATTAAAAAGGTTAATTTTGGCCTATTTTTTTAAAGCATAGCTTTAACGCTATATTAAAGTTATTATTAATACTAAAATAAATAAAAATTTTATTACTTTTAATAGTTTCTTTTTTTTTTATAACGTAAAAAAAAACGCCCGCGCGCCGATTTAAATTTGTTTTAATTAAAATTAAAAAAAAAACTAAAACAAATATTCTATAATTAAAGCATATAAACTAGTTTATTTTTTAGACTTATATATATACTTTTTATAGTTTTTCCGAAAAGCGTTATTTATTATATAAAATTAGCTATATAAAGCTTAATATTAATACTAGCCTTTAATATTTACGTAAGCCTGTTTAATTAAGCTTATATAGATATACGTTTTGCTATTTTTTAATTATATATAGTTTATATATTTAAAACGTTACGTTATTATTGTTTTTTTTTATATATTAATAACGGTATTAATAATTAATTAATATAAATAACCGTAATTATATAGTGTTATAATATATAATTATATATTATATTATTATAATATAGCTTTTTAAAAAAAACGTTAATAAAAATCTATATATATTAATTATATAATAGATTTTACATTTATAAGGTTATTTTTAATTAAATATGTTATTTAGTAATAAAAAGCGATAGTATTTATATTATTACGTACTAATTAATTATTACCCCGCTTTTATTTATATTATATTTTAACGTTTATTTTAACGTTATTTACGCCGATTTAGATTATTATTACGGTTATTGTTTTTTTTATTATTTAAGTTATATATATATTAAATAATTGGCTTTATTTTAATATAAATTAATAGTTATTTAATAACGTAATTATAAAAAGTTAAAATTTATAAAATATTACGATAAATTATTATAATAAATAAATAAAGTAGCCTTTTAACGCTATTAAATATAGTACTATTAGCCCGTTATTTTAGGCCTAAATATATTAATTTTTATATTTTTTAACGAAATAGCTTAAATAAACAAAATTATATATTCGATTTTAGTTAAAAATAATATTTAAACAAGGGTTTTTTTATTTATAGCTGTAATTTATATTTATTATATTTTATTTAACGTTTACGTTATTATTTTAACCTTTATTACTTTAATTTTCGTTAATTTCGAAATTATTTTTATAAATAATAAATTTTATAAGCTTAGTATTTAAAAAGATTAATAACGTTACGATATTATTTACATTTTTTTTACCTTTAACGTAAGCAGTAATAATAATATTTAATATAGGCTTTTTATAAACTTACGGTATTAGTGGTTAAAATGCGTTATTTAAAGGGTATTAAAATATATTTAGTTATATATTTGCAATAAAGCGGTTAAATAAAATCGATTGCCTTTTAAAAACGCGTTTTTTTTTTATATTCGTTAACGCCGGTAACGTTTTTTATAATATTAAATAAGCAGCTAGTTTACGTTATTAAGATTTTTTTAAAAAAGTGCGATTTTATTAACGATTTGTTTATATAACGTAATTTTTAAAGCTTTAAAATAAAATTTACGCGTTTTAATTTAACGTAATTTATTATTTTTAAAAGCTTTTATTTAACGTTAAAAAGCTGCTATTTTTATTACTATTTTTTTTTCGTTATTTATAAATATTTACTATATTTATTAATAATTTTATTAAATTTATTTATTACCGTATATAATTAAGTATTTTTAATTTTAATAAAGCTTATTTTAACTATTAGTTTATTATTACGCCGCGTTTAATTATTAATATTAATAAAATTTCGTTTTTGTTTAAGCTTTTATTTATTAGCGGTAATAATATTTATAAAAGCTAAAGCTTAAACGGCTTTATCCCGTTTAATTATTATATACGTTATTATAAAAAACGGCGGCGTATAATTATAAATAAACGAAAATAAACTGTTATTAATATAATTAATATAATATTAAATCTTGCTAATATTTAACGCAAAAGTTATATAATTGGCTTATTTTGTTTTAAAATAAAGTATTAAAAAAATAACGGGGTTTTATACCGATTAAAATTAGCGTAATATTATAAAACTATACGCCGTTTATTTTTACGATTTTTACGTTCGAATAAAGTTTTATACTTTATTAATTGCTTTTAAAATATATCGATATAACCGGGTTATTTATAAAAAACGCTAATATTAAAAGCTAAAAATAAAGCGTTAAGCATTTAAAAAAGCATTATATTTACGTTAATAGGCTATAAGCCCGACCTTTTTTATAACGATATAATGTATTTTTTTTTATTTTACGTTTTTTTATATTATATAAATTGTTTAAAAATTCGATTTTATTATAGTTAATTTTTTTAAAATTAATATACTTTATAATAATATATTAATAACTACGTTTATAATAAATAAATATATTAACGTTTAACGGTTAAATATAATTAATAAAATAAAAAAGTAATAAAAATAATACTATATTATATTTTTTATAAAAAGTATAAAATTTAATAATATAATAATTTTTATAATTATTTAATATTAATAACCTTTTATTATTAAAATTAATAAAAATCGTCCGTTTTTTAAAATAATTAAATTAATTAAAAACTAATTAATCGTTAATATAATTAATTAAATTATACGCTATTATAATATCGTTTTTAAAAAAAATAAAAACGTATTTTATTTTAATTTTTTTGCTTAATATAATAATAAATAACGCGATTTAATTATTAAATACTAAAACAGCCTTAATAAAAGTTATTAATTAACGGGACTTTAAATCGTTAAAATATATAATTAATATTTCGGTATATATTTATATATATAAACTTTTATTATTAATATTAACGTAATAGCTTATTTCGTTATTATTTTATATATTTTTAGGTTTTAAATTATATTCGTTAATAATACGTTAAAATAAAAAAAAAGCTTTCGAAAAAGTTATAATCGCCGGCGACTTTATAAAATACTAATTTCGGTTTTATTTTTATTATTTTAAAAATATTACTATAACGTTTTATAAAACGCTATATTTAATATTTATAAACGATTTTATTAAAATTATTAAATTTTAATAACTACTTAATTAAAATAATAACTCGGTTAAAAATAATAAAAATGCTTAAATAATAAATTAATAATATAATATAACGAAAAATAATTAACGTATTAATAAATATTTATACGTTAATTTACGTAAAAAAAGCTAATTTTTTAGCTTTAATTAGTAAATAATAATTATTAATATTTATTAATTATAATAATACGTTATTTGATCGCGATTAAAATATAAAATATAATATATTATAATATTTCGCCGCTATTACGTTAAATTTAAAATTATTTAAACGTTTATTAATATATTTAATAATTATAAAATAACGTTCGTTACGTTTTATTTATATTATTTATAATTAAGCTCGGGCTTTTTTTTTTATATCGAAACGAAAAGTTAAATATTATAAAATAAATAAATTATAATTAAATAATTTAAAAAAGCTTTAAAAAAATGTTATAATATAATAATTAAAAAAAAAAACGTAATAAATAATATAAAAAAGCTAAAAAATAACGGATTTAAAACATTAAGCTTTAAATAATAGCTTAGCGTTATATATTAAAATAATATATTTAATTAAACGGCTATACTAATAAAATTAGTATATTTATACTAAAAATCTATATATATTTTTTTTTTTCATAAATAGGTGTCGTTTTGCAAATAGATATCCTTAACGTATAAGTCGTAGCTATACCGGAACCACGGAAGTAAGCCGATTTTAGGCCTGATAAGTAGCCAAGGCTGCTGCTCGGTTTGATCGAATTTACAAGGCAGGGGGCCATGTCGCGACGTATAATCGGTTGGTCATACTAGTAGGTAGATAGTCCGAACAACATTGCCCAAGACGTTTCAATAATTACATGTACCTACATGTAGTGAACTTATGTACCGCTTAGCTCTATGCCTATGGACATTCCGAAACAATTGTTGCCAGCCAAGGTTGTTTTCAATAGCGGAACTGCCGACACTAAGGTACCTATAGTAGTGTCTGTAGGTCTAGGTAGGCCTGAAAAGTACATCATCTACCTCAGCTCCGTGCACCACATCCGTTGTTTTCTAGTCAACCTTGCTTCCTGATATATGAACATCCCCCAAGCTGTGAGCTTCGGGAAATGTTCTTGATATTTAGTAGTCTTGGGGGCTTCTCACTATGGCAGAGTCCCGTTACTGGCCGGACTATCTGAGCGCCTACGAGACGCTGGTAGTTACTATCAAGCTCCCTTCGAAGGCGATCGACATTCTCAAACAGAGGCAGCCAAAGCCACTTACTTCAATCCCGTCTTTCGGAAAACTCCCAGTGGAACTACGCTGTATCATCTGGCGATTCGCTGTCCGGGCGCAGAACCGTGTAGTTGAGCTTGAGGTTCATCACAGCCGCGTCTACCCGTTCAAGGCAGAGGTCAGAATTGTGAATGCACCACTCCCGCCACTCTTAGTTGTGAACCGAGAAGCATATCATGAAGTAAAACCGTCCTACATTGAATCAGGCACCTGTTTGTACCCTGCTGGGCAAACGCAGCCTGCGCAAACGCAGCAAGGCCTTCGATTATGTATCGAGCACGACGTATTCCATCTCAAAGACGATTATGAATGCGTGGCAAGGTCGCTTTTCGTCGATGCAGCTTATGGTAGGGCGACCGATGCAGCTTCTGATAGGCCGACGTGGGAGAGTCTGAGGAACAACCCTCGCTTTTATGAAAGTGAGCAAAAAATCGCAGCTCAATTCTTGCGTAATCAATTGATGTACTGACACATTGCCGCCGATGAAGCAAACTATAAAGAAGCAGTCCTGAATCATTTCTGTCGCAAAGTTGATGTCCATCGATGGATGTTCAGCCTGGAAGCCTGACAATGTCTTAGACTGTACAGTGGCTTCATGTACCGTGTTCTCGACGTAGAACTGCCGTTATATGAATCACACCTGGCAAGGGCCCATGTGATGGCGGTTCTCGATGATGCCTGGATGAAGAGCAAGCCGTACTCGGAGGAAGCGGCTTTCGATAATGCCTGCATAAACAGCGAGCCGCACTGGGAGGAAGCTGCCAAGAAAAGCGAGAGTGTGTTATGTCGGTCCATTATGACAGAGTGGCGGTCCCGATGCAAGAGAAATGCTCACTACAGAATTTTCGAGCGATTTGTTTGGAGCATGGAGTTGCCAGAGGTCGCAAGAGAATGGATTCAAGCTGATAACAAGCAAAGAGATAGCAGTCACGGCTACTGGTACCGGCTGAGGATACCTTGGGGAAGAAGAAGACATTGAGCGCAGGACCAATGTTGGTTCATTTTTGGGGTCCGCCAGGTGTCACTATGTCCAAAGCGGTTTGACAGAACCTGGGACGGTAATAATAACCAGCAACACATGGATTTTCAGATTTGACCAGAATGCCTACAGCCTTGCAAAGTATCCTCCTCACGAGTGACGTATCCTGACACATTATCTATATATCGCGTTTCGGCTACGCCTGAAAGTCTTACCTTCATCGGACGGCACCACGCAAAACCATAACTAACTGAAGCCCGAGTCCCACGTTTTCTTATCTCGCTCGGTAACGACAAATATCTGCTCTCTGATGCTAAGGCGTGTGTATCGTAATCCCGACGGAATTGCCTTGCTCATTACTTACCTATACTTAATGCCTGAAAAGTCAGATGTGGACTCGATACTGTTCAATACTGCCCTCGGGACTAGAGCTAAAGTGTTGGCAAGTATCCTTCAGGGATGAGTACTGGGTATTTGTGACGCTATGCCCTTCTTCTCTGTCATAAAATCAGATATGATAACCAATGCTTCGAACGAGAAAGCGCCATTTTGTAAGACGATTATGGACTACAATCCGATATACTAATCCATACTTTATACCTAAGTGGACTTCGTGGTCACAGTTTCAATGACGCGCAAATGCAAGACCTACCAGCACGCAAGAAACAAAACTCTCCAGACATCAAACATCTTTCTTTCGACGTTATGCGTAATCCGAACGAACGTGATACATCCCTTGCAAATTCCAACCGAATCAGACCAAACGCCATCCTATGCCACCCAAACACCCCTTCCATTCATCCAGCACGAAAAACTCACAAGCCCCCAAGCACCTCGCCAACCATAACGCCCAGCATCCTCAATCCAAACCACTCAGCAACGCCCCTATAAACCCTCAACCGACCAACAAGATCCTCCCTCTTCACACTTTCGCCCCAGGGTCCAGAACATGTACAATGCTCCATAAACTCATTCAACCTGACACTACCGCAGCGTTCACACTTAACATCCTGCGTCGTCCACTCAACCAACCACTTCCCCACATCACTCAGTAATTTCTCCTCGATAAACCTCCTCTCGAACTCTGCCCCGCAAAACTGACAATTCCAGGGTTTTGCCGCAGCAGCTTTCTTCAGCTCGGAGTTTAATGTCTCGCCATCAGTGTGTTCTGAAGCTAGAGTGGTGAGATCGGGGAGGAGTGATTCGTCACGACATAGATCCCAGTCCCTAGCCAGCGTACACTCCCCGCAACTCCACTGCGGGACTTTGAGCGACGAGGACGGGTTGGTGAAAGCGCCTGCGCGGGAAAACTCTCGGACGTCGAAGCATGCTAAGAGATCCCGACGCAGGAGTCGTGCTTCCGTAGTTATGTTCTTGTCTAGTGATAACACCTGCATCAGTGACTTGACGAGTTCTAAAACGGCATTCTTAGGAGTGGTCTGCGAGTTGTTGCTGTTCCCCGGAAGAAGCGGGAATGACCAGTCTGATGCGAGTTCGGGGTGTAGCATCTCCCTTGCTTGCGTAGAGATGAGGCTTTGTATTTCCTTCTTCAGCGGACGTTCGAAGCTCTTGGTTAGAATAATCTCGGGCTTGTCTTTATCATCTACTTCCTGACTTTGCGTGAGGCTGCGGAATGGTAGTTGGGTGGCTCGAGGTGTTGAGTCCGGATCCCCGTTATGTGGCCGTTTGATGCTGTGCATGAGCTGGATGAATTCGACCACCCAGTGTTGGAATGTGTCTTGGAGTCGGATGGGGAGGAATGTCTTCACTTGCCAGCACATGATTGTCTCGAGGCTTTGGTGCTCTGCTTCGACTACTTCTTGACATCCCTTGCCACCGTAATTGTACTCGTCGTACCAGACTAGGTAATCCCAGTATTCTTTGATTTCCAAATCAATGAAGTGGAATAGCGGCTTGCTCTTGATGCTCTTGAGGATGTATTGACTGTAGGCATAAGCATTGCCTACCTCTGATTTCGTCGTTTGGAGGAGTAGTCGGTTGGAATTAGCGAAGACGACTTGTGATCCAACGCGTCTGAAGTCGGCCATTAATTGGAGCAAAGCTTTGCGGCTCATCATTTGTACGTAGTAATGAAGGGCGCGGTCGTACATAAACGAGTCTGGTGACTCAACCCAGCGTACAAGATGTTGAACTAATAGATCGGCCATGGGACTGTCTTTGCATGCTTCGGTCCACCATGACTTGACCATTTCTCGGAGGACAAGGACACCGGCATTTGCAAACGCTGATTCGGAGTGAAGCATATCTGGTCCATCTGAAGGACCAGCGTCTGCCGCAGGGTTAAATGAGATCGAGTCAGACCCCTCGAGTTCATTGATTATAGACGATGTGAGTATTGTGTTAATGGTCAGATTACGAACTTCGAGATCAATGCAAACAGATGTATAAGTACCCGGATTATTGGAAGAGGGCATCGCCACAGAATCCAGAGGACCGGTCACATCGTCTTGCTCATATCCTGCATGGTCAGGTCTGGGACCAGATGACCACCAAAGCACAACATTATTCATTTGCAGTCGTCGGGCATACGCAATGTCGATGAGGAATCTGGGATCATCCCGCTCCAGGTTGCAGAGCGGTATGTCGCCGTACCTCGCGAGAGCGGTAAGATGTAAGACCCAAGACCCAAGACTCAAATAATGCGTCACGAGCCGCCTGGCAATGACGGACTGCCAGCCAATGGGAGGAAGAGAGCTATCTGCCTGGTCATATCGAAGAGGGAGTATGGGAAAGTCCGCGAGTACGGGGACGTCGTGGACAAGGAGGTTACGTTGAGAAGACTGAATAACAAGCATTATTGGTTTCGTCTCATCCTTTTTCAACTTCTTCACCAAGTCACCGATCTCAAGATGGGCTTTCCTTCGTGTTGTCACTTGGGTGACTCTGAAGTTGAGCTTCTCTTGATACTCGAAGCATTCTTGCCAATTGCTGCCCTCCTCTTCCTGCAATCTCTTGGTTCGCAGGTCGGAGTAGATCTTTGTGACATTCGGTAATTCTGAGTTGGCGTCCTTAGTCTTTTGGAGGATCACAATATGTGCTTGATCACTCGTGGTCGAGAAGATACCAAAAATCTGTCGCTCGCCAGCTGTGATATGCGAGATGTAGATATAGGCTAGAGGGTTTGTGTCCAGGTACGCCTTTGGCTTAAGTGGCCTCATCAAGCCAGAGAGGTCAAACCCTTGCTCCAATCCTTTACCCAGAACGCCAGCCTGACTCTGATCGATGGTGCAGAGATTACCGAGTTGGAGGACTGCACGGACGTTTAAAGGCACCTGCTTCTCATAAACACCCTCCACACTGGGGTGGTTGAACAACATGGAGAATTTTTCTGCTTCGGCAAAGTATATATCTTCAGGCACAGTGATTTTGAATAAGTGAGCCGAGGGGTGGCCGTTGGGAAGGGTGTGATTTACTTGCTCGACATCACAGCCTTCGACCTCGATATCAGGTAAATCCTTGCCTTTAAGGTTCAAAAACACTGTTCGAGAGACTTTGATGTTGAGTGCATGGACCTTGGCGTCGATCAGAACGAATGCAGTCACAACTCCAGGATTGTCTGTTGTTCGAAGTTGGAGAAGTTGCCAGGTGTTTCTGAAAGTAGCCTCAGCTTGGTTTCGGAAAGTCTGCTGAAGATTGCTGCCAACATTGCCACGCCGATCACCGAAGAGATGACGACGTCGAATTCGAGCCTGCTTCTGAATCTTCCATTTCTTCTTCTGGTATTCTAACCATGCTGAGTAGTTCTCAGATGGGTTGGGCACCACCTTAGGCAAAGCTGCAAAAGGATCAAGACTTTCCTTCTCGGGCTCTGGTGATTTTCGCTTAGCAGCCGTGGGTGTTGCTTGCGATGCTTGTATGACAGCTGTCGTGCTCTTTGGCTTGAGAAGATTCGCACCGTAATCTTCCAGATCGTCCAGTCTCGAGCCATTGAGATTCGTAATATCGCTGAGAGGCTCTTTCACAAAGAGATCAGTGAGCTTTTTCTGCTTCAATTTATCATCCTTGATGTTGATCCTTCGCTGGAGCCAATCTGGGTGCGTGACCCGCGGCACGGGGTTGCGGACTTTCTGTAACGCCGCAGGGATGGTGATGAGCTTCTGAATGACCGAGCCCAGACGCTCGAGGTAATAGTCCCAGTCAAGCAATGCTCGTGGATCCATATCACTGGGTTCTTCTTTCAACCACTTTGTCAAGAATCTCCGCTTGATCTCAGGCTCGGCGGAGAAAATAGCAACGGGAACAGCACGCTCGGTGACAGGTGCACTGCGAGGTTTGGCGCAGATGATGTATTTACAGTTGAGACCTTTGTCCTTGACCATCTGCTCTCCTAAGAACTCGGCCAGGCGCTTGGCAGTAGTAATCGAAGTGGACTTCTGATTACCATATTCCTCCAGGGTCTTTGACATGCTTCGATTTTCACAGATAAGATCGATGAATTCTTCGTCAGCAAGCGTCGAGCCTTTGCTGTATAAGACATCTAACCACTTGTTTGCGACTTTAGCTACAGCCGTGTAGCACTCAGTCAATGTCGTGCCCTCCAAGAAGAACTTGAAGATCTGTTGTTGAAATATTTTGATGAGCTTCAGCTCACCCCTTCGCTTGACCTCGAAACCCTTCAACTCAGCAAGACTGCCATCGTCGTTGAACACAGCATATCGCTTCTTCAAATTCTTGTCTTCTTCTTTGGAGGTAGGAAGAACCATGGCTTTGTAAGGGCCGTCAACTTCGAAGAAGATGGAGTTATCGCTGTGTGTCTCGTATTTAAAGTTCTTCGGATCCACAAGGGTCTGGTATTGGTCGTTCGTGAATTTGTCGTGGACGAGATGGTTCAACATGACACAGGGATATGAAATCGCCAGTTTTTTACCGTTCTTGAGTTTGAATGCGAAGTTCTCGGGAAATGTAGCAGGCAACATACACCAGATTCCGTCAGTATCTAACTCAAGTGGTCGTCCCAGTCGTTCGACTAGTGATCTAGCCAACTGGATAATTGTTGCGCCTGTCAAACAAGTAACGCCAGCCATTTCCATGGAATACCATCTCGAACCCTTTCTCATGACATAGCCATAAAATGAGTTGAGAATGACCTTATGCGCTAATTGCAACGAGTCGAAGAGGACGATCATCTTCTTGGCAGCGTCAACCTCCTGACTGCTGGCGCCCGAAGACTTAAGTGAATCTGTCTTGCCTTTCCAGACTTTGGCTTTGCCTTTGTAATCATATCTTCTGTCTCTGAAGTCTCGTACGGTATCAATATAGAAGGGATTCTCTCTTTGACAAATGATAGCCTCGCGAACAATTGTGGTTTGGTCGCGAATCTTATGGTAGACCTTTTGGCTGTAAGTGGTCAAGCGTTTTCTGATGAGACCGGCCTGTTCGTCTTCCGGTAGTTCCTGGAATGTTCGCCTCGGCTTGTTTGGATATTTAGCAGGGAACGTTTCGTTTTCTAATGCGTGTCGAATCATGTTGTATTCGTCTCTTTTTGCTGGTAGATATTCACCTCTCCAAGCCCAGGGCATCCGTCGATCACAGGTCTTGCCAGGTCTATTGAAGTCACAGGCCGCGCAATCTGACTCTTGAATCATGGAATCGGGCTGAAGTCGGTTTGTAGTCATGATGTTGGGATACATGGACGCGACGTCCAAATGGTAAATCAAAGGTCGTTCGTTTCGATTCGGTGTTTCCTTCAGCTGGTTTAACCGCGATGCAATCTGGTCCCTGACTTCGTCGTAGTTGGTCACGTCGTCGAGTGACTTCTTCTCTTCAATCTCAACCACGAATTTGAGCGCGTTGTCGAGATCGCGCAGGAGTTCGTCGACTGCTCCTGGATCCACCGCGAAATTGACGGGAATGTCTGCGCGAAATACACCAGCCTCGATACTCTCGACGTGACCACCAACGTACGTTTCCGCGTCCAACAGATGTCCATCCCAGAATGACTCCTTCGGGGATACGTGCTTATTCGGCAATACGATTTCTCCTTGATAGGCCTGCACCATCAACAACATCTCGCACAAAGTACCTGTACCTTTCCGTAGTGTATCATCGCCTCCCAGCGGCAAGATGGTACACAACGAGAAGATGAATGGGTGGATGTACTTCATGTACAAATAGTAAGTGGCAACAGCATCTGAGACTGAATACTCGGCGAGAGTCTGTGGTCTCTCACTGGCATATGGTGTCATCAGTTCGGGATCGAGCTCGTCTGGATCGTAGCCGAGTTTGGCCACAGTGACGGCCTTCAAACCTCGACTACCTTGTGGAAGATATGAGTCTCGATTTACCCAAGCGAAACAATCCATATGCACACCGTATGTGCATTTGTAAATATCCTCACTGTCCTTTTTCCAACCGATTTCCCGATACATGTCGATTCCATTGACGCTCGCTCGGGCTTCAACAAAGGGCCAATCGAAAAAGTCTCCGTTGTAGGTGGCGATGACCGTCGGTCTCGCTTCCTTAACGTGAAGGAAGAACCGCTCTATGAGAGCTTTCTCGTCGGGTTCATTAAAGATCATGAATTGACCGGGGTATTCGGGTTTTGGCGTGTATTCGAAGTCTGAAATATCTTCAGAAACGATTTCTCGATTCGTGATGAGGAAACCCTGGCCGTCTATCATGTACGATATCATCATGATCTGATCTATCGCAGCATCGGGGAATTTCAGCGGTAGTTTTGTAGTTTCGATATCGAAAGCCATCACGACCGGATCTGCTTGAACGAGACGCTCCTCGTTGAGCTTTATGGTGGTAACGCCGTGTTTCGCATCGAAGAAGTACCATTTTCCTACTCTTATATCTAGAGGGGCGTGAGTCGCGAAACCGGTGGATAGACCGAGGAGTGACACTTACTCATATCTATCATTACTCGTACGTGGTATGGAACATCAAATTCTCTAATATCGACAATGTAGTCGCTGGCGTCAGAAAAGGAAGCGTTATGTCGTTTATCGTCATCACGTGAATCATCAAAGAGGTCGAATCCGGCTTGTTCGCTACATAAATATCAGCATTCTGCACGGTTTGTCTTTTGGGTCTCCCAGTGGAGGAGGTATCATACGATGCGACCTCGGCATAAACATCTACCGTGCCCATAGCTTTGCGGTTCTTCTCCGCAATGGGCATGATATCTCTCCTGGCCGACATTAAATCCTGCACATTTCCAAAGCGCAGCTCGAGAAATGTGCGTCGGTAGCCCAATAAGTGATTGGGCATGGAAAGGTCCTCTTTTTCTACCTTTCTGACCGAGCGAATCACACCACCGCCGGGCACACGCTTCAGCCATTCTTCGACCTCGCTCTCACGGCCCCTGCGAACAGCGATCAGAAAGTAGGGTTCGTATTCGATTGTGCCTTTGAATGTCTGCCCGTCCTCCTCGATAAAGTAACAGTCCAGGGCTGCTCGACCACCGGGTGCTCGCTCGTCATCAAGGGCTACAGTGGTGGGCTGTACATTGACTAGCCAGCCTTCGCGCATACGACCGGCTTCGTGGCGTACGAAGCCCATGGACTCGTCTATCTGCTGTGCAAGGGCAGCACGTTCTGCCTTTTCGTCGGCAGACGTGCCTTCGGTGCGGGAGGTGGCGGCGAAAGTGCGGGTGCGAGTTGGACCATGATAGGCTTGCTTCCCGCCGCGGCGGAAACCTTTCTGAGGTTTCCGAAGGCTTGTATTAGGCATTTTCGGCCAGGTGTGCGGTGGTCTCGCCTTTCCAAGGAGGGGTGGGAGGCTCGTATGGCTCTCGAGAGAGGTGGATTAGCGATTCGAGGGTTGAATCTGTACACTGGTAAACGGCATTGGCGAAAGAACAATGTGTAAAAGACTGTTACAAATGCTTCAAAAGACTACCAAGAGCATAATTCAACCTGGTATGAGACAACAAATGCAGGAAGTCTTCTGTTGTTTCTTGTTTGGCTATGCATGTCCCCAAGACGGTGCAGATCCGACTTAAGCAATTCGACAAGGTCCGCCGCCAAACCACTTACGGCGCAGTGTTAATTGGAACACACGCGACGCGACGCCTAGGTACATACAGGGCAACGCGTACCCCTGTCGACCCGCACCTTTCGCGCTGAATTTCCGCCTGGAGCAGCAGGGGTTTTAAGAGCCCCATTTGCAGCAAAGTCCCGCTGGGGTGCATATCTATCTGCCTGTCTTGAATTTAGAGATTTGAATTGAGGACTGAACCGACATGGATTCATCCACAGCGTCATAGCTCTACAACGTCACCAAATCTTCCAATTGACAGCCCACTGTACACAAAACCCCATCAACAATGGCACAAGACGAGACCAAACCGCCGCCGGTCCGCGGTCCACCGCCAGGAGCAACCGAAGTGCCAGACCACGTCAAGAAGCCTCAGATATACGAAGTTTTCAACGCCCCAACACCTTCCGAAACCCAGACCCAGAAGCCGGAGCCGAGACCAACTATGAAAGATGCATTCGACTCAATAAAAACCGACGAATTCTTAACGATACACCAGCTTCCCTGCGCCAGGGAAGGTTTCATGACCGGTATAGGTGCTGGTGTGGCAGTGGGAGCAGGAAGATATTTCGTAGGAGGTATGCATGGTCTCAACTGCTTCATGTCACCTCAACAAACCGAACATGGTCGGTTGATAAGATGATTCGGAAAATAGGAAAGGCACCGAAAGCTGCAAATTGGGCGTTCGGCGCATTCTTCCTCGGCAGTATAATACAATGGGAATACTGTCAGGCCCAGCGTCGCAAAGAGCGCGCCGCCATGGCCCGCGCCGTTGAGATCATCGACCGTAAGCAGGCCGAGAAGAAAGCGCAGGCTGCCGAGACCGCCAGATTAAAAAGGGAGGCGTATGAGAAGGCACAGCAGGAGCAGAAAAAGAGCTGGTATAAATTTTGGTGAGGCTTTTGGGTTGAGCGAATGTAAGTCCTACAACCACGGCACATACATCACCTTGGATTGTATTCTCTGCGCTTATGTTTGATATGCTAATCACAGCCCATAACTTAGTATACTGTATACATATCGTAAAGCGACCTCGCGCTAGCAAATCTGTAAATCATGTCAATCCGGAAGAACAGTGTGTAAGCTCTGTATTTGTATATAGGAAGTGATGGTATGATGTTATTCATCATAGCTTTAGCGAACCCGGACCACCACAAAATATTGGGATAGTAACTAAAGGCTGGGGTATAACATAACGATCCTGTCCTGGTCGTAAACGCCAAAGCCCTGATATCCGTGTCAGGGCTATACTGAATAAGGCAACCTTTGCCTGATCCCCCGTCACGGTTCGCCAGAAGCCATTTTACCACAGAGCGGAGCAGTGCTTTACCAAGCCTCTGAATGAAATTGCCTCGAGCGCTCAGTTGGCTCGTGAACATATGCCCTCTGCGCCAACGCCGATCGTTTCCATGCCGCAGGAACCAAGGGCTTCTAGCCAACGCGTAGCTATAACCAAACCGAAATACTACTCGGTATTGTGTACTCCTAATGCTAAAGTTGACCCCTTGAAGTCAACACGATAAGCGTCTCTTATCGTCAATCCAGTGTCAAAAAAATTCGGTGAAGATAGCTAACCTCGCGGTATTAATTCGTGATAACGGTCGTCGGCTCTGCATCGGAAAAGTGAACTCGTACGACCGAGTGTTGTCTAG
Source organism: Xylariaceae sp. FL1019 (assembly GCA_022578705.1). Lineage (NCBI taxonomy): Eukaryota > Fungi > Ascomycota > Sordariomycetes > Xylariales > Xylariaceae > Xylariaceae sp. FL1019. The sequence goes on along the minus strand of MU391975.1, from coordinate 126,562 downwards.
ACAGCTCGGCAGGGGGCTGTTCCCGTCGACGCAGGTTCCTCCTGGCCCTGGCGTCACTCTCCTCGCGCTTCTTATACTCGGCGAGTTGCTGTCGGCGCTTCTGTGCCCGTTGATAAGCCACGGCAGGTGTTGGGCGAAACCCAATGCCGTTGATGCCCGTACCATCGTCGTCCTGGTCCTCTGGGTCGTAGATGGTAATCTCGTCCTCGCGCCAGGTTAGGGCAGCTCGGACAGGGTCAATGATAATCGGCTCTTCATCTTCCTTATGTGTTGGTTGCGTCGAGCCCTTTGATTTGGATGAGGGGGGCGGAGTGCCGGTACGCTTCCGACTTCGAGATCTCGAGTCCGATAGACGGTTAATCGATGGATAGGATTTCTGCAAAAGTCCCGATTTTCTGTCCTTTGGAGCAAAGGCAAATTGGAAGTCTGTGTAGCTGGTTGTGCCATGGGCAGTCCCGGATATCAAATTGGGAGCGACAACAGGAGCAGTGTCCTCATGTGAGCTATTGGCCATCGAAAGAGGGTTGTCGATTTTGTCGACCTTGCTGGGCTCGCTTATGGGCTGGCGATTAGCAACGTCGTCGAGGATGTTGGGCTGGAGGTCGCCGAGTAACTTAGTGCGCTTGCGTGTAGTATCGTCATCCTCCGTGTCAACTTGCATCGCTGTATCGGAGTTGCTGCCACCACCATTGAATCTAAACGCGACGGTAGTGTTCAGTTGGTTTTCGTGGAATCGCGGGCGACCAGCAACCGGGCCATCGCGATCAGTTCCATCTCCAACTGCCCCACCCCCGCCCTCGGCGTCGCTGCCGGTGGTGGCACCTTCCCTGCTGCCATCAAGTCTCAAGTCTCGAAACCTTTGAGCAACCTTGGACCGCGGACTGCTGCTTCCATCCTCAGCAAGCTCCTCGGCATGCTTCACAGGAAGAAGTATGCTTGGTGGTTGGAAAGAGAAGACGGGGGCGACCTGGCGATGAGGGGTGGGCGAGGCAGAAAGATGCAGGGCTGTGATGGTTTCGTCCCGTTTTCGTTTGGGAGTTGGCGTTGGTGAAGCTATCTCAGCCATGTTTTCCGGTAGTTGTGGAATGATGAAATGGTTACTTTTAATGTTAAGTGAAATATCGGATTCGGTCTTGTACCAGAGATGTGTTCGTTGTCGACCTAATGAGTTGTGTCGATCGTGCAGGTCGCGAGGTCACCGTGGTGCGACTCAGAACCCCATCAGGACGGGGCGAAAAGTGCGAGGTGCAGATTGGCTGATCAAATGATGTCTGTGCGACGAGGCGGGCAACACAACACTGTAGTCCCGAATGCTTTGTGTGGTTGCTAAATGTTGTGGAATGGTGGTGTTGTGGAAATTGGATGACCAGTCAGAAAGATGTTAAGACCTGCAAGACGGGAGCTGCATTCACCATGCAGACGAAGGAACCGTAGGGAGATTCAAGTTTGATACCCTAGCTTCGTTCCTGCTCACTTCCTGTGTATCAAAGTGAATGTCAGACAATAAGGTAGGGACGTCCGCCTGCTTAAAAACCACATGTAATGAAATGCAGCGTCTTCCGTGCTTCTTCTATCAAATGCACGAGGCAGCACTAGGGACCTCGGGAGCTCTTAGTTGATCATTCTGTAGGTACCTGCCGCCAACCAACAGCCATGGGAATTGAATGCGGCTAACCTAACTTAAGCTTGTCATTTTCACACATCCACCAGTGGAAGGCACCACGTGTGGCAATCGCTACCATGTCCCGATAAGCTTGCATCATACTAGAGCCTGCATCGATCTGCACAATGAACTTACAAGTCGAACATGTTCAGTGATTGAAGAAATCATTCAAAGAAGTCATTAAGCCAGGGTGCATCGAGCCATACTTCAATAAACCCTCAACGGTCCACACTACCTACACTACCTAAGCTATATAAATGTAGATGAACTACATGAACTCACGCTCGGTAGTATTGCGATGTCTGAAGAACCCGGGAGGTGCATGTGCCACTAAGATCCGCTTCAATGCCAATGGTGAGGTTCCCAACTGTAGGTTGTCAATGCATGCCATGATCATCACAGGCTCAGCAGGGGAAGCCTTGCTGACTTGCAGAAGGCGTATCTAAGAAAAGCAAGTAGGGTTCTGACAGGTGAAACACAATCGGACAGCCGAGAAGAGGTCGTAAATCAAATGTCTAAACACGTACCAGAGCCATGCTACAGGTATCAGACTTGAGCTTATTTGAACTAACTATCAGAATATGCCTGACGAAAGGCAACGCTCATGAGTACTACTTACTACCTAGGCTGTCTTAGTCAGATACCTATGTAGTTACCTCGCCTGGTGCTTCCTCCAGATGTTTCGTTGACACTGTGGTTAAACAGCCATGACGTTCCTTTCGGTGCGGAGAGGCTCTCTGCTCTCTTTCTACCCCGCCATCTATCGTTTCTACCCCACACCCACCGACTTGGTGAGATGGGAAGGCATGTGGTCACGGATCGACCTTGACAATAGCCTGAACATAAGAATTCGACAGGCCAGAGGGTCATTTCGCTTCACTTCTGTGACCATTCCACTCTGTATTGAATACTTGTTCCAAACTGGGTAGAAGATCGGTCCACAGGCACTTGGTCTTTACTAACGCTGAATTAAACTACGCGGGTATACAGGATGGCTGACGAGATTTCCTTCCTACCGCTGGGTGCTATCATTCAGTCTATCGTCGTCGGAGGGACGAACATCGTACAGGGGTTCCCAACACAAGAGCTCTATGCCTCTCATAACCGCCCCTTTTTCGGCGAGACCATAGGCCGTGTTGCGAACCGTATCGACAAGGCCAAAATCAAGTCCCTGAACGGTAAATCCTACACACTCACGGTAAACAATGGCCCCAACGCTCTGCATGGCGGGCCTAAGGGCTGGAGCAAGAAGGTATGGAGCGGTCCGAAGCCCGTGGGAATTCAACAGATTGCTGGAATCGATGGCGAGTTGGAGGGTGGTGAGAGTGTCGAGTTCACACTTACGAGCGAGGACGGCGATGAAGGGTATCCTGGCGAAGTCGTGGCTAAAGTTGTGTATACTACTGGCAAGGTTACCGAAGGAGGTAAGCAGGTCACGGTCTTGGGTATGGAGTATGAGGCCGAGCTTGTCGGCGGGGCCGAGGAGACTGTTATTAACATGACGAACCACTCGTATGTCTGTCAGGATTCTTGGTACGAGAAGAAGAGGCGCTGACTAAGATTGGTTAGATACTTCAACCTGACAGGAGGGCCCTCGATCGAGGGGACAGTCGTACAGCTCTGCACGCCTTCATATCTCCCTGTTGATCATACGGGTATTCCTACAGGCGGCCCTACCACATTCGCCACGGTCAGAACGAACGAACAATTCACTCTAGGCCCGCAGGAGCCCGACATCGATGACTGCTTCGTTGTCGATGCGGCCGCCTCGCCCAGCTCCATCCCCATCGATACGCGCAGTAGGCCGCTCGTAGCGCTCATCAAGACGCATCACCCTGAGTCCAAGATACACCTCGAAGTCCACAGCACAGAGCCCGCATTCCAGTACTATACTGGCAAGTACATCGACGTTCCAGCGGTCGAAGGCGTACCTGCCCGCGGACCACGAAGTGGTTTCTGTGTTGAGCCAAGTCGTTTCGTGAACGCGGTCAATGTTGAGGATTGGAAGAGCCAGGTGTTGTTGAAAAGGGGAGAGAAGTATGGTAGCCGGACTGTGTATAAGGTGTGGAAGCAATAGGGAATGGCCAGACAGGGCAAGAACCAGCTGTTCATGTAGATTGTAAATAACATGGTTGACTAGCGGTTTCTTGTTACCCCAAGATCGTCCAGCCAGCACAACGCGAGTCCCGCTTGTAATGAACCATATGAGCTCCAATAAGTCGCAGGCCAGTAAGAATCAGCTAATCCCGACCGAATGGTGTAGTGACGTTAACGTGTAGAAGGTGTCGAATGCCTTCCGTACTTCACTAGTTGGACCACAGTTCGAGTCACCCCCAGGTCACTTGTTTCCAAAAAGGGTTCCTCTTTTCTCTTTCCTTGTTCAACACTTTCACCGTATAATTGACCACATCTACGTCGTCTCACTCGTCTTCGACCGCCACATTTTCATCATCTTCTTGAATTAGCGGTGGAGGTGCTTTGGCTTCCTGTTTTCGGAACAACCCAGCCAAAAATTCGCTCGAGCTAGCCTCCTCTACGCTCTTATCCTCGCGTTTGCGCAAGAAACGCGGGAACCGTAGACTCAGACCACGCTCCTGGCTGACAAGCCCGACAGCTGCCGTGTATGTGGGCGAGAGTGTAATATCTGCGAACGCCATCTCCCAAACCTCTTGTGGCTCGAACCAGACATCTGGATGCCCGGCATACTCCACGAAGCTTGGTTTTGTTCGCCGGATATTTTTGTATTTGCCTTTTGGTGTGGGTTCTCCATCTTCCTCTCCGTCATCGTCGTCACTCTCCGAGTCATGAGCATTTTTCTCGCTTGCTTCATTGCCTCCTGCGGCATTCGGGTCTGGCTCGCCGGATCCATCGTCGTAGAATTTCCGATTCGCTTTGTAGAATGTATCTGTAAACCCTGACATACATTTACATACAGCCTCCAGAGACCCTGTTTCTTCATTACGAACAGCAAGCAGAATTGGTGACCACCACTTCGATTTACGGCCCATGCCGTGCCAGCCTGCAATTGGGACGAGGTCCAGTGTGTCAAAAGATGCGCTATAGTCTTTCTTGACTTTAAGCCAAGAATCGAGGCGTTTATCTGGCTCATACGTGGCGAGAAGTGGCTTGCGGCGTGATGATGTTGCAGGTTTCGTTTTCGAAATATGTTGATTTGCAGGCTCAGGATTCGTATCGGAGGCTACGGGGGCTTCCACAAGAGCAGGGTGATTAGGCAAGTTATCCAGAATCTTCACCATGATGCCTTCGCATTTTGAATCTGTAGCTTGCTTGAAGAAATCCAGCACGATCTCTGAGTCGGCAGACGTAGCATCGAGGCTGCGAACCCATGTGAAGCGGTTTGTTATCTCGAAGAATAGCGACCGTAACAGACTTCGACGCTCGCGAAAAGGGCGGTCGAGGAGCGGTTGGCCATTCAGATACATCAAATCAAACGCAAAAAGACACACGTCAATGGTGATACTACCAATTGCAACGTCCTTTCGCGCACGGTTCGTCAGAGTCTGGAAATTCTTCAGCTCGCCGGTCTTCTGGTCCACCGCAACTACCTCACCCTCCATGATGAAGCTGTTAACGCCCTCGCCACGAATCTGCGGCACGAGTGCGACCAGATCTGGATATTTGTCTGTCATCACTTCGAGGTGCCGCGAAAAGATTGATACCTTTCCGGCAGAATCGCAATGCACTTGTGCGCGCTGCCCATCATACTTGAACTCGCAGGCAAAGTCACGCCCTTGAAGCTTTGTGAGCATTTCCGAGAGATCACGTGTGATACTCCCGAGCATTGGGCGCAAAGGCACGTGGAGTGTCAGCCCACAGCGCAGCAAAAGCTCTGGACACACCCCAATCTCGAGCATCGCCGGGATGAGGTCGTTGTAATTCGGTCGACGGGCAAAACACGCCTTCACAACCTCTTCGGCGCGTGACCATACTTCTGCGAGCACTTCCTTCTTCATACGCTTAAGCTCGTCAACAGAACGCTGGGGGAAGTCATCACGGTCTTTCTCAGGATAATTCACAGGCCGAGATAGAAGAAATGCTCGCGAGAGCGCAATTAAGAGTGTTGTCTTCACGGCGCCTATCCTCAGGTGCTGGCACAAAGTGCGCACGACGAATCGGCTTTCCTCCCCTCCTCGGGCATCCTGCAGCAGGCGATCCACGAGACGCTGTTTTGTCTCCGCACTGCCCTGACCCTGTGCGTTAGCGATCTTGACGAGAGAGCTGTACACGCCTCTGACAGTGAGAGGCTTCGGGGCACGAAGCGTGAAGCTTTGTTTCTTTTTTGCCTCAAACGCCACATCTCCAGCGTCCCCATGCTTATCGAAGATAGCTTTCAGAGACCGATTGTCAAGCCCACAGACTTGACGCAGTGCCTTAGAGATCGCCGAGCCACCGAGCCCTAACTCCAACGATATATATGGAGGTGAGATAGCGTTTGTAGAGAGCCAAATCTAATGTCATCAGATGCATGAACTTAAGATATGAATTGGTACGAAGAGAAAACGGGTGAAATCTTACAGCGGGGAGAAGGCTTTCCGGGTCACCTTCAATAAGGACACGCAGGCAATTGACAAGTGTATCGACTATTTTAATGCGGCTTGATGTTCCGCTCACGAGCACGAAGCACCGCGTCAGTAAGGCGTAAGATGCATTATTACCATCCTTGGCCCAGTGCTCCTTGAGCGACGGCAAATACTGACCAGGGTCAAATGTCAGAGGGCTTTCATCAAAAGGTATGGCCTCCGTGATCGTGTCTACGGACGCTGAGACGGATTGCAGTGACAAGGTGCCTTTGCCCTTACCGGTGGTCCCGGATGCGCTCGGTAAAGGCGGCTCTGACGACGAGTCGTTTGAGTTTTCAGGTCCTGCAGGATTTCCTGCGAAGAGCTCCGCAGACAAGCTTGTCTTGTCATCGTTTCCTGGTGCATCACTTGCGGTCCCGACGGCAGAAGTGCCCGCGTCTTCTTGGTTCCACTCGGCTTGAAGCTTGCGTGCCAACTCTTCATCAGTCATCTCATGACCCTCAACTGGCTTCTCAAGCTCCGTCGCTGATGCGCCTTGATTTTGTGAGGGTGGTTCTGAGCCATTCTGCTGGGTTTGTTTGGCAAAGAAATACTCGAGGCCTCGTGCTGGAAGACTGCTCTTTGAATCGCCGTTAAGCTTCCTTTTCTTGGCAGGGCTCGGCATGGTAGTGATGAGCTGTATTCGACTTTAAGCGAAACTGGTGCATGGAGTCGGACGATGTTGGCATGCTTGGGCATTGGTTGCAACGTTGTGTGGTCTTACGCAGCGCGTTGTGTTGCAATTAAGACGCGTTCCGGAGGTTCAGTTAGGGGTTAGGTGCCTGGATCAATGATGTCAGTGCGCCAAAAGTGCCTGGCGATGGCTTGTACGGCTTGAGTGAAGGTAAAGTCCTGTTCGCACGCGTTAGGTAACCATCAACAGCAAATATGACAATTGTACTATTATCCCAATCCACCTGAAATATGATGTGCCATTTCAGTACACTGATTTATTTCATTCACCAGCACTGATTCAAGAGAGAATCTCGCGTTCCCTCTTTTGCGGGCTCAAGGATCACCGGGCAGTACCATACAGGTAGGTACTAGGTACTTCCCTACCTCCCTACCAACATCATCTGCATGTGCTCTCTCATACCTCAACTTACGACGAAATGCCGGGATTCCACCTCTTTATCACCTTCTCTAGTCCTCACATGATTTCGCGCGCCGTGCGATGTTCCTACACGTTGATGACTCATCTTTGGGGACATAGTGCAAGTAGTTTGACCAAGTACCTCCTCATCAACAAGAGCTCACGCCTCTTAGGAGTTAGTATATTTGGTTATTCATATACCTCCATCCTGGTCTTCTACCGTGCCATCGACAAGGCCTGCGACATTAAGAATAAACATAATCATGAATTAGCCATGGTAATTCGGCGAGAGGCTAAGGTAGAACCGTACCGTGTGGTCACTCGGTCTGACTTTGAAGGTGTTCTAGCGATAAATAATAAAGCATATAGGCTGTCAAACGCCAAAGTTCAGACTGCCAGAGCTAGGAAACAAAGCTAACAACACAATCAACACCGATACTCCATTGCGAAGGAGGAAGGAAGAATAACTATAGCTCCCTAAACGGCGTCCCCCTTGGACTAGCTGGTCCCGCACGAAATGCAAATGTTAGAGGAACTGACTAATATAGTAAGATGGACAGCGAGGGAGACGAATGTCTGAAGAAAAACGTCGTTCACGAATCGATGCCCAAAATAGCCCTTAAATATTATTCAATCATGCAGTATAAAAAAGGAAACATTACTCACTTAGCTTACCTGAGAGGACTCTTAATCTTCAGCGCCTGCTCATTTTTGAACCGTTCGCGCGTGGAATATACGTCTAACTCTTGGCGATTTTGCTTACCAACCACTTATACTTACAATAGACTTCCTCAACTCACTGATTATAAACACATGATTAAAACGCATAACCTTATTAGCATAGTCAAATGTTACTGAAAGTTCGCCAAATAAAACATCTCGCTAAGTTTATATCCAGACTTAGATTAATCCCAAGATTAATATCTTCTATCTGCATTCCAGCGACGTTGCTTAAAGTCGACCATACTGCGTCGCTATTAGTTATGCGATTTACTAACACACTGTTATTCAGCATATAAATGTTACAAGAATTCAAGCTTCTAGACTTTTAAATATAGACAACATAGCTACTTTTAATACACTTGGATGCATGACAGAACTCTCGCAGTATTTTTAGGGGGCTATCGTAGATGTACTCAACTGTAAGCATTGCTGGCAAGCTACTGGCGCAATGCTTTGATATCATTGGAAGTCTGAAAACCTAGAAATCTTTCCGTGACCCAATGACTGCGATTAGTATATTAAGCCCGCGCAATGGTTCTTCTTACCTCCCAACGAGCCGATGCATTAGACACGTACTTAGGGCATAGACTTGAACGTCTCTTAGTCGCAGTTCAGATAGTAGCCTCTAATATGTTGATCAGGTGCACGTCTTAAACAAGAGAAACTTTTTGAGAGAGAAAAGCCACGATGCATATAAGCCGGAATGGACGCAGGATGTTCGAAGAGTCTATATTAGCGAGAAAGCAAGACAGAACCTCGTTGTGAATATTTGAAGCTTCGGGCGGAAACGAAGTTGAGGCCTTCGGGGATCTTGGATCTCGGATCACACGTGTCCCTTGTGGTCTTGACACAACACCATTGTGAACACCGATTAGAATCTATGAGAGATCTGAGCTCGGTAGAAACAATCTTGTTTCTCAGTACCACGAGAAACTTCCACGATTTTGTTGTTCATTTAAGTAGTCAGTGACAATTGGCCCGAACTGTTGGGAACATGGACTTTAAGGTGTGTCGAACTTCTAAGTTCGTTAAACACGCATGGGAAGATTAACGTTAGTGTGGCTAACAATATTCCGGATCTCTTGTGCTCTTTAACGAGGCACGTAGCCCGTACGGCTGGACGAACTAGTGAAAGACAGTGTGTAATGAGCTTGAGTGGAAGCCAGCCATCCTCGGGACTGAACGCACCCAACACTGGAATCTATCGCTTCATTAATGCTGACTGACTTGTGTAAGTTTGAGATGCCGGTAGAGAAAACAGTTCGATCTGCCGTTTAGCATCCTGCGTGTAATCGTATTTGTAGCTCACAAATGAGCATTAACGAGGGCGGCTTTCCTGTAATCGCAACTAACTCGAGAAACAAGTACAGACGTTATAATGGAACGAAAGCTTACTTGAACTAGCTTGTCCTTCTTGTGAGGAGCTTGTAAGTCCGGATATGAGTACACTGTGTTCATGTCAATATATATGACAAGACTTTTGACCCGCTATACGTGGAATGCTTAACAAAAGCGATGAAATCACTTCGTGGTATATGGTGATAAAGTCAAATATTCAAGATCGATACACTGTTCACCAGAGATCACTTGACCATTTGGGGGGGGGGGACCGTGTCCATAGACTGAGTAACGATTTATCCTCGTATCGGGTGAAGAGTGAGGCCAGCTCTTGTGTCGACAGCTTTCACGATCCTCGTAAAAAGAGCCTGGTAAGTCGGTGTGACACATGCTCTCGTGCAGCCATCGTCCGGCACAAAAATGAGCTCAAACGCCAATAACATCTTCGTCCATTCCCGCTGGCCTTTATGCGCACCTTAATCAAAGGCTTCCAGGTGGTATGTCCCGAAATTGCAGTAAGACGTTTTGTTTCTAGGTTTGGCGCCCGGGTGTCTCGTCGATTCTTAGCTGCTACGTTCCAACAACCGGCTGTTTCACGTTCCAGGTTCGGGGCAGCCTAATAGTAGTAACGGGTCTCTCACGGTCAGATGACAGAGAATTGAGTGCCAATTAAGAGAGAAAACTGCAGTTGGTGCGGAAAGGAGTCTTGAATAGGAGCAAACTGTCCGACTTCATCGTATCGGGATAGGAATCCAGGTTGAGTACCTAGTCAAATTAGGAGGCTAAGAGTTTGTTCTCTGTGGGGAACGTGGCTCGATCTCGAAAGCTGCTCGAGGTGCTCGAGATCGGGAGACGACTCTTATTATTATATACACAGAGCTTGGGGGCAACCAAGTGGCGACCTTGCTCGTGGAGCAGCTAGTGAGACAATTCAGTAGGGCTGGATCTGCCCGCACCCCGCTCGTCAGGCACAAGAGTGAGGACCCACGTGGTAGTCGTTAGGACTGCCATGATAGTGAATGCAGCATGAGTGGTGTTGACAGTCGTAAATAGTCGAGATAGTCGCCTCTCGGATCTCCTTGTCGAGCCCTAGCATGGGCCCCAGAGGCGACAAGGCGAAGCTTCGGCTTCTAGCCCTGTCGATCCTGATATTCACCGTATTTTGTGAGTTTCCCCCATGTACGCGATGGGAAACTGGGCTCTGCCGTTGGTAATTTGCATTCCGAGACCACGGTTGCCCATTTCAAGGCCATGGTAAAATCTGTACCCCTTGTGAGCGAGTTTGCCACTGGACAGACAGCATCTCTGCCTGAGTTCTCTTCACCTGGTTATAACAACTGATCATAGGCGGCGTATCAATAGAGACTATCGTGAGAGTTGGACATAGTTACTGACTTGATTACCTAGGCAGTTATAATACTATATTATGCCCTACTCAATGCTTCCCAGGCCTATTTCAGCACCAATCTGTACTAAATTTGACATTTGAACTGTGTCACAGAAACGGGTGAGCAGTAGGGAACGAATAGTCGGCATGGATTTTCTGGTCAATTGTCGTCAACCTTGTCTTCTTAGGTAGGTAACAGTATATTTCGAGTTTATCACCCTACCTTACCCTCGGATCAGCCCCAGTTTCTGCCCAGTCAGACCTGGCAGTCGATACACCCTGGTCCGGGGCTGGGCGGCCTATGAGCATTTACTTTACATATCTAAGTTCCGAGGCAGATGTTGGGACGTCGGAAGTGTGCGGATGGGATTGTACATGCAAATTAATCTTCGGCCACTTCAATTGGTAGGCGCGAACGATGCTCAAAGCATGTCGTCGATGCCACCGATGCCATGGCCGATCCTCTCCCAAGGTTACGATCTCAAAGCAGGGTCTGAATCACTGGTGGATGGTTCCGATGCGGGCAAATAGGCCCAGAATGCGACAGACGCTTCAGCAATGGATACAACCCCAACCAAAGCTGCAAAACCTCTGTCAAGGAAGACACTGCAGTCCTGAAGCCTATAAACATTGTAATGGCGCTCGACTTCCCAGATTAGCTCAAGTCAGGATCTTGACACGAGGCGGATTCATGGCAAGTTCAGGGTTGCGAAAGTGTTTTCGTAAATGCGAAACTCTCGGATTTGAGTATACGGCATGTACTGCTGCTTGGAGGACTTTTGCTGCGCTCAGGGCGCAGTTGGGCATACAGTTTTACTGGCACACACTGGAATCTCGATGATCCAGTCATTACGAACAAGATTTCGCTATTGACACTCCCCCTTCTGAATGTTTTAGCTGCCGCATATGCTTCATTCGTCAAAGCGTGTGGACGGGAAAGCCAGAGGCCGGCTTCTTTTGGACCGACAGGAGAAACCCCACGATTTCGTTGGCCTGTCTGGCTTCGATCGCGGGTCATCGTGATGGCAGTCGTCTACGCCAACGCCCCTCGCCGACGGTTTCCACGCCCAGCATCGGACCATCGATTGGGCTGTCTGTCTGGAACCGGTGGAGAGATGGTGTGATCAGGGTTTTGCTGATGGCTGGCTTGGCGGTACGTACCTGAGGACCCTGGATCGGCATCGATGCGTCTTCTGTCCCTCGATCCTGAGGTCCTTCTCCACGTCGTCGCGATCGGGGCTCCATATCTGCCCACTCGATTAGCCTCTGTCATGAAGTCCGTCGTCGCCCCTCTGAGTGAGAATGGCGAGACTGCTTGAGCTGCCCTGCCCGGAGCCACGCGGCGGCGCACTATCCCGTGAATGTATTTCTCGCTGATCCCTTGCTCTGCCCTAGCCTGCTGTATCGCTGAATTTAACTTGCATCTGCTCGTTCTGTCACATTTTGGATTGCCCATCGCATTTGTGTCAGCGGGAATCTCGATGCTAGTTTGAAATACCCTTGTCCTGTTGCTTGAAACAGACTGTGGTCTCGAACGGTCGCCATTTTCACAGATCGAACCAAACCTCAACTCTTCTCTAAGACTTCTACCGTATCCCTTCGTCTCCCATCCTCACATCGATCACCACGCTGAGTGTGCGGCGATCGTATTACTCACACGCTATCGTCGCTTTTCACCTCGATACCACGAACATATCCCAGTCCCATCCAGGTATTATCCGACAAGGCAACGCACTCGAAGCAGTACGACGATTCTTTCCTGCCCAACCGCAACTCCACGGCCGACATTAGACTTCTGGCTCTAATCACCTAACATAACGAAGGAAGACATCATAAATAATTATTATTCGTGCAAGTAAGTATAGCTCTGAATGCCGCGGTTCTATTGCATCTCTTCTCTCCTACCACAGCACTGGTGCCAATTTTATGATACCGGCGACCCTGCCTATTGTGCGTCTTACGCAGTCGGGTCGGTGAGTGTGTCTGTGCTAGAATACAGCGCCTACAGCTTGCGCAGATCCTGGCTTCAGTGCCAAATGACGTCGCACCACGCCATTTCCTCTGCTATTTCTCTTTTCTTCTTCCCCTCCATTTCTCTCTTCTACCGACTTGATTTCACCACAACCCTTCGAGCTTCTGGATTTGATCAGTGGTGGCTATTAGGCCAGACCCTCCACAAATCGACACATATTGAATTTGAACATACTGCAAACCGACCACACTGTCTCTAGTCAATTCGAATATTAATCGGACGCAGGTCGCAACCCAACTCCTCATTCAAACGACCGAACACGTGCAACTGCGACATAGCGCAACGCAATGTGCTCGTAGCTGCAAATAAATAGATGAAACTATCAATGCACACATGAAAATTATGTCGGACCCCAAGAACACGCCAGTGGGTACCGATCGTGGAAAAGTCACCTACGTCAACCCCCGACGAACTTCGCCAGAGAACTCTATCACGCTACGACACCACCGTCTTGCTCACGAAGCCTCGAAGCAATTCGCCCCAACTGAAATTCCCAACGCACACTCATCATTGAAACCGAATGTTAAATCCCCGAGGCGTTACTCCTCGGGAGAAAGCCATGAGACTGGACGAAGCGACCCGAGAAGATGGTTTGATCAATTCAACACTAATGCTGTGGCGAATACAAATGCCATGGACATGGATCCGCCATTCTACCAAAAAGAGACGGATTCGTCGAACGAGGAACTCCATGCCATGCCAACGCAGAGTCCCGCATATCGACATGTTCAAAGTAGAGGGCCGGTCTTTCGCCCAGGGCTCACACAGAACAGCAGCAGCACCGGTGATTTCCGAAGCGTCATTGATGACTTGACGATTGAGAATAAACGTCTTCGAGAAGAGCTTCGAAAATACAAACAAATGGGCCCTGACTCTTTAAAAAGAGACAAACTTTTCGAGGTTAAAGTCCATGGATTGCCCAGCGCTCAGAAGCGTGCTCTTGAAGCTGCTTTACGCGATTTCACCACGCATTTAGAGGAATCAAGCACTGCGGCTTCTAAAAGTCGCAAGAAATCATCAGGCAAATCTAAAGAAGGAAACTCATCCGCCTCGAAACACCCTTCGTCATCCTCAGGATCCAATTCCAGGCCGGTTGACTCGGCTTACGCCTCAGGGTCCACAGGGCTCAATTCATCATCACAATCACTTCTGCCTGGAAGCTCTAAAGCTGCACGGATTCGAAACAATGAAAATGTCGAGAACTATTTGCGCGACATACCAGAAGGGCTCTGGCCGCGTCATGGAATTATGCCTGAGAAGGATAAAAAGAAGCTTGTTGTCCGGCGGCTAGAGCATCTTTTCACGGGCAAGGTGGGCAATACGGTACAGCAGGCCCAATATCCCAGTCAGCCTCAACCTATTGTAGAGGATATCGAGATGGGAGGCGTCGATTCGCAGGAGCTCACGCCGCAGGGGGCCGCACGTGAAGCCACCATTCGACCACGAGACAAGCTTGCGCGGAAGACGAGCCATTCACGCGATACTACCACTGGATCAAACACACAATCTCAATCGTTAGAACGCTCGCATGGTGATCAGACGAATTCTAATTCTCGGGACAATTCTCGAGACAACGCTAGTGGTAGCGGTAGTGGCCATGGCAGTGGGAGCGGTGGAAGAAGCGGAAATGCTAACACATCACCGCCGACCGTTGAGCCAGCACCCGAGCAGCGACCAACGCGCCCGCGCGATCTAGATCCTGATCGCAAGCAGGTCCCTTCAGAAAATATGGATTACATCCGACATTTGGGTCTAGTCGCACCTGAATCACAATCTCGATTCTCGGCCCGGGATGTGTCTCCCGATGCAGATGGCTGGGTCTATCTCAACCTACTCTGCAATCTAGCACAGCTGCACATCCTCAACGTCACGCCCGACTTCATCCGCACCGCGGTGACCGAAAAGAGCACCAAATTTCAACTGTCCCCTGACGGTCGCAAGATAAGATGGCGTGGCGGCGACGAGGGAACAAAGTTCGCGAGCGACTCCAGTGGCACCAGTTCACTGCGCCGACAGTCCAGTGAAGACACAGACGGATCGAACGATCAAGATCAGCGGAAGAAGAGGAAGATCCAACCTGCAGAAAATGACGTAATCACGCAGAAGGGGTCCAAATTTAGCTTGGGTGTGCAAGACTCCAATTCGTCGGAGACTTTCCACTACAAGCCGATGTTCGTGCACCACCAAACCTCCTCTTCTGAAGAGCAGCCGTCGGCTGGCGACGAGACCGGCTCGTCGTTTGGCATCGACGAGAGTAACTTGGGAGCAGTGTCGCGATGGAACCAGAGTGGTGTTTCAACGGGCGTAGCCCAGCCCCCGCGCAAACGTCGGCGCGATGGAGCCATCATCTACTACAGTGGGGCACCTTTCTGCACGGATCTCTCTGGCGATCTTGGCGAGGTTTCACCAGATACGTATGGCATGACCTCATCGTTGTGCCAACAGTATAATCTCGTCCAGCGCCCCTATCTCACACGGACAACATCGGGATCGTCGATCCCATATAAGCCCCTGAGCGACTTCGAGTCTTACGCTGCCGCCAATGATCTCGATGCCTTAGATACGCCTGACATGACGTCTGGCGAGACCGACGATGATGACATCGAAGCCGACTTTCCCTGGTCAAATCTCAACCAACAGGCATTTCTAACCAATTTTGAGGCGAGTGGCTTAGGGGGTATCTCCCCTGACGACCATTTTGTCGTCGTTGTCTCGACGAAGCGGCCCAAGGTAGCCACGTTCGACTCCGATGATGATGATGATAGCTCAGAAGACGAAATGGTGACCGCGATGAAACGGCGTTCTTTGGAACGCAGTAGTCAAGATACAACCGATTCGAAGACCACCACAGATACTATCACAGGCAAGCTAAACTCATTATCAACGGAGTCCCCAGTACCCATCATTGCTGCAAAGAGCCGAGCACCCACCGCCGAAATTGAATATCTGCATGCGAAGATACGTCGTCTGCCGCCTGTGCCATTACCGCCACCCGCATTCTACTGCCCGTCTAGCGGCTCAGATTCCGATGACGAGGATAGCATGGATGACGAGGCTTACGTGTCATCGGAAAGAAGTGTTCTCAGCAAACGACCCATGGTGGAGGGCAGCCCCGGATCCGACAAGGAGTTGTCTGGAAATGATGAAGAAGACGAAGATTCAGATGAAAAGCTTGACTTTGGCTCCCACAACAACCTGCTGTATCCGGGTAACCGTCGACTTTCGGGGCTGGAGGTCGGACAGGAGTCGAAAATGCTACCTATCCCGAAGGTGGCTACAGGCAGCTCACTCGCCACTGCAGGAGATGCAGCTAGTGGCTACAACAGTTCAATGGAGGATGCATAAATGCGCGGTATAATTCGATATCAAGCGAAAATGTCTACAAGCGTATACAGCGCGAGAGTTTGAGGATATGAACAATAGTTGGGATTTAGCGAAGCGACTTGTTTTTCAATCTCACATCGGGTCTGTGTTAACCCAGGCGAAATTGGCGATTGAAATTTTGGGATGATACCTCTTTGATTTTCATCGCATACCGGCGCTTAACAGGGAGCGAAGGACTGGGTCATCAGACAAAACATTTTCTGCTAAACACCATAGAAGAAAGTATCCACTTGGTTTAATCAATTTCTATCTACAACTCTGTGCATCGTCAATAAATGTTTCGAACTGTGAAACAGCACCTGGCAAACTATCTCTTACATGGGTATCCGAATACACGAAATTGTTCATTCTTCTACAATATCGTTCATTGTCTACGGATGACGGAAGATTAAAACAGCCTGGCTGGAGAACTTGGAAACGAACTACGGCACTGATATGTCATCGCAGGCGAGGAAATTCAATGGGGCGTGGTCGGCTTGCTAGCAGCGAAGCTCATTGATGTTGCAGTGCGACTAACGTTTTACTCTATCTTTCAATTCCTGCAACGGGTATACTAATGGCATTATAGCTCATTGATTTGTAATGGAATGATATTTGACATTTATCAATCATCAACGCTGATGGTAAATATGTGCTTATCCACGAGTGTGCGTGGTGACGGATAATCATCGGCAATTAGTGGATATAGGTACAAATAATGGCACATTTTTCCAACAAGCTGTAGTAGTGTAGTGGTTATCATTCTAGCCTTCCAAGCTTGAGACCGGCGTTCGATTCGCCGTTACAGCAATCATTCAAATTCCTCTTTTGAAGTATGGAATACTTTTGGCCTTGCACACTTACTTTTTTCTAGACCTTATGACGAAGTTTTTCTATCTTTCTTGTTACTTTTTGATTTTCTTAAACTTTGATCCGAGAGTCACGAGAATCCCCAGTTCGGTGCATATAGATAGTCTCAGCCTCTCATGTATGCACATATGCGTAAGTTAACCTACATCGATGTGCCGTCAATGGAAGACCTTTTGAGATCTTATGTGCATGTACCTAAGTCGTCGCTGACATGTGATTACAACATTTCGCCACCCTTATACGAGATATTGTTTTCATATATATCATGGAGACCAATTATGTTAGCGAGGAGACGTAGGTACTAGTTGACGAGAAATGTGCAGCCATGCACTGTGTCTATAAGATTGTAATCCGTAAGGAGGTACCTAAGCTACGGCGGCAAGTGCTCGCAGTGCTCTAAAGCTCAGGAGGTTAGGTAGCCTCAGCAGCTGGGCCCAGCTGTCTTGCTACGCCAATTCAGGGCGTCCCTCCCTGTTCGACAGCTCCGCAACCCCTCCATCGTTTGTTTGGCGCCGGAGCTCGCACCAGACTGCAGTTTGGGAGTCGCAACGACGACCTTCCTGTCAAACTTCGAAGAAGGGAAGGCCGAAGGGAATCGCATACCATGGCAGACAAGTCAAAGCAAGCCGTTACCGGGTAAGCAGCAGAGGCCGTCTTTCAGCCTCGTTGCAACTGTCGCCAGGCACTAACTGGGAATTCGCAACACAGCAAAGAAGATGCGCCCACCAACCCGAGAGGCATTCCGTATGCGCCATTCGTGGACAAAGTCGAGGACTATGTATCTTCGCGGGCCGAGGTTGAGCCAACCTTGCGCAGCTTCCAAGAAATGATATCGTACGCACAGCCCATACACTATGGTCCACGTCCAACTCCACGATACTCGACCCGACACAATGTCACCCGAATCCTCACACGACCATAATTCGCTGATACCACTTGTTGTGTAGGAAATACCAGTTCATGGAGGTGAACCTTCAGAGACGGATCGCTGGGCTGCAGGACAAGATGCCCGATATTCAGAAGACCTTAGAGACTGTGCGCTTCTTGAAAACGCGGACGGTGTGTTCCTCAAGTTGCCGTTCATTAGGAGGCACGACCGACTGACGCACCGTCTCCCTAGGCGAAATCGGATCCTATCGAGACGACTTTTGAGCTGAACGACACTTTGTACGCTAAGGCGTCAGTACCGCCGGCTGAGGAAGTGTATCTGTGGTTAGGAGTGCGTTGAATTGCGATTATGCTCTGCCGTTGGCATATGGCTGATCAGAAGCGTTTTTAGGCAAACGTCATGCTATCATATCCTCTCGATGAGGCAGAGACGCTGCTCACGAGCAAGCTAGCGGCCGCAAAGCAGAGCCATAGCAACTGCGAGGAGGATCTCGAGTTTTTGAGGGAGCAGATCACTGTGAGTATTGGGTATTCCAAGCAATGATGCGTTGACACTGACTTACGGTCCCAGACAATGGAGGTGGCACTTGCACGTGTATATAACTGGGACGTGGTACAGAAACGAAAGGAGAAGGCTGAAGAAGATCGGAAAGGGACGGGCTCAAAGGATGGAGATGGCCAGCCCAACGGTTGAAAAATATCAACTCGACGCACAGGCCAAAACGAAAGAGCCGCCGAAGAGGCGACGCCCTCGCATTGACTAGGTCAACGCCGGAAAGGGAGACGAAGAATGTCAAGATACCACGATAAGTATAGCTTCAAACTATCGGAAAGATGTTGAAGGCAAGACTTCATCCAAGAGCTGGACGCCATTCGGTTCATAGAGAGGCGCAATACCACAACCTCATGAATATGACGACGAACAGGCCATGTTCAGGGATATGGTGGATTGCTCAAAGTCCATGCCCCTGCGAATCTAGCAACATGAATCATCTCGCAATGGTGCATTTCAAGTGTCTATGTCAGAGACTGGAATCAATATGCACCTCTGCTCATTGTTCATATATCATGGAATCTGTTTTTTTTTTTCTTTCGGAATGTCATGTGTAGGCACTATACCTACCTGCCATTTCAACATACGCGGGAATGTAGAGGTCGGTCGAACCGTCTTTCTTCTTGTCGTCACGCCTATCTAAGTTCTGTATTATAGGCTCTTCCTTCTCCTACCGTCATCCTAAGCAATGACTTAGACGCAGGAACGAGAAAACATCGCCTTTTCACGCAACAATTCGTATGTCGGACCTGCTGTACCAACTCATCATCTCCGTTCGGACTACAAGGGCAGGACATACCTACCTACTTTGATCCTTCCTAGAGGCACTACTGACTTCTGTTGATATCATGCCGGCGTCCATCAACATCCGCTTTCTCATTTCCCTCTTTCATCAATATCATCACACAATACCCATACAACAAAACCGCATTTCTCCACGGATTACTCCGCGTTACTGAATATACTAAGGAATCAAAACCGTCTCGTTGTCAGCCAAGATGGCGCCAACTGTAGGGCGCACCGTCCTCTTACAAGTGATGCGGGCTGCCTCCGATCCCTACGGGCCCTACGATTCCTACAAACCTTCTAATCTACATGATGGTAATCTCGACCTTATGTCATTTCGTGGTTCCGAGTGGTCCCATCGGTCGATTTGGCCCTGGGTGGCAATTGCCTGGGGAATAAAATGGCTACTGGGTCTCTCGATCTTCCTTCCGATCCTCTGGATGTGAGTAATTCAACAAGTTTTCTTATACGCCGACTCGTGAGTGACAAGATGAGATGGCAGCATTCACAAACGTCGCCTTCGCCGCCAGCAAAGAATCCATTACGGCGGTCAAGCCCCGTATGGTCCAATGACTACGTCTCCCGGCTTCCATACACCGAGAGAAGCACAATGATCGTCTCATATGGGAGTGTGGTCAGCAATACAGACTGTGTTAGACATGACGCTTCATGGCAAAACTCCTAAGGCAACACGACAGGAGACTTGAATGGGGCATGCAGGGATGTGTTGTTCGTCAGGCATTTGTTTCGGTCCTGTCTTGTGGTGGATTTGTTTCTGATGGACGTGATGGGACTGGATTCCTGGAATAGCTACTCGTCACTGGGCCTGATGGTTGGTGCGGTGATTTCCTAAACAAGCATGATACCAAGACAATAGACATTATCTCTGCACAGCAGTCCACTCTCCACTATGTCGTTTGATATGTTGCAGGATAGATCACGGAATATGTTGAAGAATGACGGCTGAAGTACCGACCTGTAAGACAACATGAAGAAGACTACAGGGAGTGGCTCTTTACCTACTGACTTCTAGTCAGAGTGTCCACATTAGTAACTGTCAGTTTTCCATGCCTAATTCAGTATTGCCGAGCTGGAGTCTTCGTTGCTAGCCGTTGAGGCGTTTCCATGGAACGGCGTGAATGTCTAAGAAAGCGAGGTCAAATCTTCAGTGACATCAGCCAATGACGTGTGCTTGGTGCTGTTAGTTACTCCCCGCTTCGACCCCTTTAAGCTGGTAGTGTCGGGTCCCACCCCGCTCCCCCTCGCTGTCTGGACACAGCAAGCATACCTTGTACCAACCAGTGGTACAGGCGAACAGGTCCATCCACCACTCCAAATCTTACAATAATTCATTATCGCTCGACGTGTGGCATCCGGTCGATTAATGCCAACCCTGTTGAGAAACATTCCCTAGAGAAGCATTTTCCTCTCCTCCTTAGCCGGAAACACTCTGTCCTCTCTGGCCCTCATCGACCCCTCCACCTTCCATACGACACGATGGCAGACACGGCCAAGAAACAGGAGAAGACCAACATGGAGCTCGACCCCAAGTACGACCACTTTGAGTTCCCTCTGACTTCGGTCGAGGCCCGCGACGGTCATCCCGGCCACATCACCGAGATCCAGCAGGCCCAGGTCTTCCAGCTGCGCTCCCAGCTCGAGGCTGAGGGCTTCTCGCAGCATCTCGACACGTTGACGCTAGTACGCCCGTCCATCCCTATTAACCTTATCGACTTGCTTTATCACCAACTGTTATTCTCTCCACTTCACACCGCACAAGGGCAACGATGCTAATATGGCCTGTCATGTAGCTTCGGTTCTTGCGCGCTCGGAAATTCGACATCAATGCCGCAAAGAAGATGTGTGTACTTTGCTCAATCCCGCCTAGTCTCTGACTCGGATCCCTTCCACCATTCTAACACTTTTGTTTCCACGCATAGGTTCGTCGAGTGTGAGGAATGGCGAAAGAGCATGACCGTTTGGGACCCCGAAAAGGGTGTCTACAGGCCCATGTCTCTGGCCGACTCAGACCCCGAACTCCATCCCCCACAGCAGCCGCTCCAGTTGGACGAGTTAGTCAGGACATGGGACAAGGACGGCTCCTTCAAACGCCAGCTGTCCAAGTACTACACCCAGTACTACCACAAGACCGACAAGGTATACACATATATGCAATCCCATCTGAGAGTCCTCTTGAGAATCAGTACCTTTGTTGACAACTGAACCCGCTCTACAGGATGGCCGGCCATGCTACTTCGAAAAGCTGGGCGGTGTGGACTTCAAGGCCCTGCGGAAACTCCACTACACAAACGACAAGATGCTTCTTAACCTTGCCGTCGAGTACGAGAAGATGGTCGACCCCAGACTGCCCGCCTGTTCGCGCAAGGCCGGTAACCTCCTCGAGACGTCCTGCAGCATCCTCGACGTTGGTGGCGTTAGCTTGTTGAACCCCGGCAACATCTACAACTACATCAAGCAGGCCTCCGCCATGAGCAACAACAACTACCCTGAGCGCCTCGGCAAGATGTACGTCATCAACACGAACTGGTTTGTCTCGAAAGGCTGGGGTATCGTGAAGGGCTTCTTGGACCCCGTCACCGCCTCCAAGATCCACGTTCTCGGCGCCGACTACAAGAAGATCCTCTTGGAGCAGGTTCCTGCCGAGAACCTGCCTACTGCCTACGGCGGTACTTGCAGCTGTCCAGGTGGCTGCGAGCTTAGCGACGCAGGTCCATGGCAAGAGAAGGAGTGGTACAAGCCGGCCTGGTGGGAGAAAGAGCCCGGAGCCAGCACTATCGAGAACACATCCACCGGGCCCACTTCAAACCCATCTGCTGCTGCTGCTCCTGCGGTTGGTGCAGCTGCGCCGGAGGATGCCAAAGCTGCCGCATAGAAGCGATTTTTTGGATCCAAGAGAAAGGGGTCGTTTCCACTGACCCGCGGCATGGAGCATTGAGCTTAGCATTTTGAGCAGCTCGGCCCAACTTCGTGGTTTACCCCATTTCTGCGACTTCATTGTTTAGGTACGCAGGACGAGTAAAAATGTCACGAATCGAGCCTGAGCATAGGAGTAAATAAACGTCTGGACTTGCTTTCCTTCGCGAAGTCTCGTAGCGTTAAATGATATTTATGTATGCGTAAAGGCACGTGATGCGGTATCTCGAAGACTCGATCTCGTGACTTCTCTTCTCAGAATCCGAATAGTTCGTGATAAGTAAAGTAAGTAATTCGGATGCGAAGAGACAGGCTGATTATAACCCATTGGAAACGGAGCACTTTGAGGGCCAAGAAGATCTAGTCAATGTGGTAAGCTTTTTTCCAGCAAATTCCACATCAGCTTTGCAATGCTGTAAGACATCGTTCCGTTACCCCCACAAGTGAGTTACGATGAGGGTCGAGTGAAGTTGGTTGTAAACCATCATTCACTTACTCGAGGGAATGTGATACTTAGGTATTGTAGCAGTAGGACCTTCCAAACCACGCTTATTATCAAGTACGGTAGTTCGAGGTCAGGCCACTGAGATAAGAGAGATTTAGCTCCGTGAGCTACGTGTTCATCTCTATAATCGTCCAGGGCGTTGATAGTCCTGTGAAATGGCCTTTGCAATTCTCTAAAGTCCAGTCTGAACCCTGATATATCAGCTTGCGACCTACCCAAAACCTCGTCAACGCTCCTCCGTGGTCTGGAGAAGGGTGCCCAAAGGGGAATCAGTGTGTACTTTTACAAAAGAACGAATCCTGGGTACATGTAGGCTTGAAAATCTGCAAAGAGTGAGCAGATGAAGAGATTGCTAGCCAGAATATCTAAACTGCAGGGTAGACTGTCCTAGCTCATACGTTGAATGCTTCATGCAGTCTACCCCCCTTTTCAGACACAACTCCGACTTTAGATATGTGAGCATAAATATGAGGATCTCCGTGGTTTCACACATTCACAGACAATTATGGCAAGAGGTGTGAGTAGGAGTCTAGTCGTGCGTAAGAGACATAGAGCGATCACGAGTCATTTCAGTCGGCTTAAAGGGGTATCACTGAATCTAGCACCACCATGGTCTGTCTGGTCTCTCTGCCACTCTGTTCGTATGCCGTACACAAACAGCCTCGCCTCTCCCGTGACAGAGATATAGCACTCTACCCCGACCTAGGAGTCTCAAGGCGAGTATGCCTAGTTCTCACAACCAGTCACCGCTCCGTAGCGACATACTCCCCAGCCTTTCTCGCCCTCTCCATCCTCGCAACAACAGCCGGCATCTCCCTCTTCAGTCTGCCCAAGCCCCTGACGGCATCCTTCAGGCTCTCCTCGACCTCGTCCTGTCTCTCCAAACTCTTTACATTCAGCTTCGCGCCGTCCTCATTGCCCACATTCTCGAGCACCTTCTCAAGCTGTTCCTCGTCGGTCTTGATCCCTTTCTTCGCGGCATCTGCCCAGGTGGTGGCGACAGTCCCAGGAACGCTCTTCTTGAGCTGTGCGATGTCGCGGAGCAAGTCCTCCTCCTCGGCGGTTAGGGCCTCGACGCGAGTGCGCTTGCGCCCGTCGAAGGACTCGTAGACTTCTTCAGGTTCTGTGTTTTGGTTTTGTGGTGATGATTGGGAGATTGTGGAGATGGGCACGTCGAGCCCGTTTATGCTTAGGTTTGGAGCTGCTAAGGTGAATGTTCTGGTTATATACTGGCGGTCTTGTCAGTCATACGTGAGACGGGTACGAGTCTGGAAGTAAGTGGTGTTGCGGGAGACACCTAGACGCCAAAAGGAATGTGTATTGCCATTCCAGTACGATGGAAAACATTTACTAAAAGAATATGGAGAAACAAAATGGACGCAAAACATAAAAACATACAACACCAGGGATTCGCTGGTCGTCACCGACCCAACTACTGAACTGGCGGTATCAAGCTTAACTAGGGCAGAGCGGACGGGATGCCGTGTTCTCTTGATCCTGTGGTCGTATGTACTAGGCCGCCCGGTAAATTTCGCACATATGCTGGATCGAATCGAGTCTCCACGTTCAGCCAATGCGGAACCAATGCAGCCTGCACACCCAAGCCGAGCTACGGCGGTAGTCATGCCAAGACATGGTTGATGGTTGTTTGACAAGGGAAAGGAAAATGACAACGAAACCGTTACAGCAAAAAGACGTAAACACAATGAAAGGTAACTGTGCATACCTCATTCACCAGTTCCTCAATGCGCGTCCGTAGCTCGTCTTCAGTGTTGTCATCAACCGGGGGGAACGCCTCGTCGATGCGAGCTGCTGCGGCGCGTCGGACGTTGGCCAGGAGGTACGCGAGGTCCTCGGGTGCTTGGAGCTCGATCTTGCGCGGCGAGTCCGCCATCGTTTGTTTGTCGCGTCAGGTGTCGCAGATGATGGATGGTATTTGCGCGACTCGCTTCGGTGAAGTGTGTTACTTTGAGGAAAGCCTAGCGGATGAAGAGATCACGACAGATGTCATTGAGGTTGAGGTGTGCTGCTGTTTTGATACAATAACTCCAGGTTCTCAATTGATGCTCATGTTTCTTATCGATTGAGATTGGATGCTGGCGTTCTGCACTGCATCATCGAATGCACCTGCAGACTTCACGCTTGCCTCTTCCAAGTCAGTGGGGCACAAGGTTCCAGTCCAGTCCGGAGGGGTAAGTACCGATTGGTACATATGCTTTTATCAGCGGCCTCAAGTTTCACATATCCTCATGTGATATCCATATAGGTCCACGGTACCTACCTAGGTACTACACAAAAACGCATGAATTCTTCCTTGACTGGGGTTGGTTTGGTCGTTCATGTTGTATGGCACGTTTATATGAGTTCTACATAACATCCATATCAGCCTCTCTGCCTGCCAATCCATGGGAGAAGCGGGCGGAGATCCAGACTCTCATTTTACGGTTTACTGATATCTAGGAAGAGTCCAATGTCCTTTCATCCAAGTGTGGATCGATATCATTCAACCCTCTCAAGGAGATAGATTTGGACGGCTTCATCTTCTTCGCCAATTTTAGGCAACACCAGATCGACAACAGGTAACACACAACGCCAGTGTTGGCCTTGCAATATGCCAAATAACGCTTGTTCTGAAGAATGCCGAGGTTTCGTAGCCAAAAGGACCGAAGACTTAACGGGGCTTGAACCGCAGCCTTGATGATGTCGCTTCAAGTCGTGCAAGGCACTAAGGGTTCCAACCAGTGCCGGCAGTGAATCGACATTATATGTACAGTCGCTCAGGACTATCAAGTCCCACGCCATGGACTTGACGATCGGTCCGAAGCGACCGTTCCGTCCTTCGTCCCAGTCAAGGTTTTCGTACTCAATCCGAGGCATTTGCTCATCAGTGGCTGTGTTGACTTCCAACGAAGCTCTAGCTCTGGTGATATTTCGTAATGCGTAATCTTTTGCTTCTTCTAAATCTGTTAAAAGAACGGTGCTCTGAATGTTCGTCTTACCCTGGGCCTGGGCTGCTCGTGGCAGAATGCTAGCGATCATGAGCCCCAGAATCCCAACACCACAACCAAGCTCGAGGACATTGTACGAGCCACTATCTATTGGAAGGAAATCCCTGATCTTCCCTGGTATTAAACTTGCGTCTGCAAGATAGGCACTTGTCAAGACACCCGCGTCCCAGATGTGTTTGGCAATACTCTCGCCAATGTCCTCTTCGATGACCAAGTTCAACCGATTGCTAGGTGGCCCGGAGTCGACAGCGAGAGTGCGATATGCAATATCGTCGCACACCCCTTGTCGTATCTCCAAGGTCACCGGCATCACCACGCCCGCCTCCAATCTGTGCTTTCCATGAACTTTCCAATCCAGCACATCGTCGACCTTCAGATACCCCAATTGCGTGTCGTCGTAGCTAGGCCCTGGAAATCGGTGTAAGGTCTCTATTGATATCGTGCAGTTCACATCTGATGGATTTTTCCATTTGGGTCCAAGGTCGAGTTTCACTTCCAAGACACGCATGCCAGCTTTCCATTTACACGTGCGAGCGTGGCATTGTGGCGGCCGAGGCGTGACATCGACCATGAGGTCGTGAGGCCCATCTTCTGGATATAAAAACGCATCACCTAGGTCCGTTGTGATGGTAAAAAGGACTGAAAGGACGAAACCTTTGCCTCCTGAGCGTTCAAGTTTTGCTGGGCGCAAAGGTCTGATATAGTGCATAGTCGTTCCCTCGCCTTTCTACCAAGCATCTACATAGAACATGTATGTAGAAGAGAGCTCGGTATAAGCGACTTGAGGACGAGCCAGACGGTAGAGTCTCGACTATGGCATGTATGATATCTTGTTTTAAGCTGCGGGATGATGAAGAGGAGTATTGGTATTTCTTTACAGTATAAGAGGAATATCTAGAAATTTTGTATATTTGCAAACGATTTACACATATTAAGCTTCCTGAGATGAGGTTTTTGTCCTCGACAACGTCATTAGGTATCTAACTTCAAGCATAACATCAGTTACCTTATCCAACCCTGCCTTACCTAATGTAAGCCGGCCGATATCGCAGCCTCAAGATCAAGCCGATATAGTGATCTGAGCTTTTCTGGGTCTCCTCTACCTACCTTAATACACACAGTTCCAGCAAACTGTGCAGTCCGTACGCTATACATAAAGATCGTGGGGTAGTGGGATCGTCTTATCACAAGTGGAGTCTTACACGACCTACCACGCCCGACTAAAAGGAGTCGTCGTCCCTATGTCGCACTGTCTCAACCGTATTAAGATACCATTCTGGCGCCATCTTCATCAACATTCCTCAGGGATCAACCTTTTGCGTTGTTATGCAACTATTACCATAACACGCGAAGCGCTACGTAAGACGTAGACTCCGGCAGGGCGCCGCCTCGCATCCTGTGCGCCCATTATTGGAATGACGTGTGACACTCATTTGCAGCCATTTACCTCCGAATGTAAGGGTCGACGGCGTCGACAGTGTAAGTGTGCCAGTGAAGACAGTAACTAACAACAAATATGTCGTATGTCGCAGATGCGCAAAACGTTTCTAGAACCTTGTAATCAATCAAGCGAAGCCAAGACACGAAGACCTAAAGTACGCCAAAATAGACAGCCGACAGGTAATATGAAAACGGGTAATTAAGTCTCAAATTCCAGTCCCGTCGCATCATCCCAACAATGCAGACTTCCTACCTAAAAATATATTACACATGGTCACAACCTACAAATGCCGCCGCCAGCCAGCAAACACCACATTCCAAACCCTGCTGCATTCTAGCGGGGTCTTCTACACGTGGTGTCTCTCAAACAGGGGGATATGTCTTGCCGGCGTACAACGTCAAGTCCAGTCACGAACTATGGATTTTGGGGAAATTTTAAGAAAAAAAATTTTTGGTATGTTTTATCTCTTTCCCTTGGACGCAATCCCGCCTGTGCTTGTACAAGCATTGCGTTCAAGATCATGGGTTGATGATGCATCTGTTGTGAAGACGGTGCTCTGTAAGCTACCCAAGATACTATACATTACACTAGGAAGTGGCCGCGTTTAAGAGGCAACAGTCACCAACTCCATGTCACATTCCGCGGCGTCTTTGGGTATGAACTGGTAGACAAGTAATTCCCTCTGTGGCGAAGCGTCTATCTGGACATCCCGCTTTGCCTACGGTGCTAATAATGTAGGCATTTTCATCTCTTGGCACTGAAAGATCTACGGGTTTGTTCTTTACAGCATTGACGTGGTGATGTGATCAGCCATACTGCTGCTCGCTTTGCAAGTTAACGGCTCTCTTCAGAGTCGTGGCATTGTTTGAGTGGCACATGGGCAGCCATAAGTGTAAAATGATATATTGGGCTACTTGTGCCTACAATAAGTGGAGAGCATTGCTCCCTCTATAACAATAACACCGAACCCCAGCGTAAGTCTCATCGCATCCATCAAGGAATAGCGCCGGTTCCCGAGAGATGGGGGGATATCAGATAATGTGAAATGCATAGCGCCAGTATAATCCACAATAAACTCCGTGCTCCTCTTGTGCTCGAAAGACCCCATGTCCGAAAACTGCCAGCAATGGTGACCACTCGGCAGGTCGTACCCACCCTTCACCGTCAATGTTGCCATTAGGCCATAACGATTCATGATGCATAACAGGGAGCTAAAGTCGAGATCCCATGGTCGTAACCCATCCAGGAAGTGTGGACAATCCAGACGCCGTACTATTGCGGAAATGGTCTTGTAATCTTGCGAAGTGTGAAGTTGTCTATGAACCGAAAGAAACCGGACTTTTGGGAGCAATGCTCCCGCTCATGGCAACATCTTCTTCACCTCTTCGTCGCTGAGTCGGATCTCGTGGACAGGCTCCTGGCGGTTCTCGAGCGGTTCATAGTCGTAGTCGATGTAAGAAGGAAGAAACATCTCGGGGTTCCATGCAAACCCTTGACTCGAAGCAAGGTACGAGATCTATACTGGTCAATCATGCCAAGTCACATTGCATATGTGGAAAAGGGACGTAGATCCTACCAGTCGAGGAGGTCCGTCAGGATCGCCAATGTTGACGTGAGTGCACTCTTCCTTCGACAGAGCGGTGCCTGTAGAGTATGTGAGCAAAATACCACCCTAAAACATGTCTTCTCCAGTCTCAACAAATAAGATTCTGTATTTGCATGGGTATGCGTACTTAGCAAGCTCGGTCGGCGTTGATGCATCGGTTTGGGCTTACAATCGGTCTCGGGAGTCGTCGATTGGGCCGATACCGGAGTAGAGGGCGAGCTTGCGACGGACGACGATGAGCTTGCAGAGCCCTTAGAGTGGCCGAAGGCGACGATAGAGGATCGCGTAGTAGGAATAGTAATAGTGGTAGTCGACATCGTGTTTGGTTACAAGAATGGAGAATCCTTGCTGGATGCAAGACCTCTTGACAGTGGGAAGAATGAACGAAATGGACTACAGAGAGGTCGAAGCCAGCGAAACAAGAACACCAACAATAGTGACGAAACGAAGTGGTGAAGTGAAGATGGGAGGGTGGTGGTGGCAGGCAGCTGGGCGGTGGAGGGGCGGTGATGCGGGTGATCGATAGCCGCTATGACCTCAGGCCGAAGTGAGTGCTGCTATGTCAATGTCCAAGAGATGTAGGAGGCTCAGATGAAGGATAGAAGACAGCTGCAGGCGATTCTCTACATGTGCTCAGCAAAGGGCAGAGTCTCTGGAGATGGAGTGCAGCCGGTGTTTGTCTGGAGCTGTGAAGCTGTTGTGTCGAGGAGCAAGTTGAACAAAAGACGGGTCACTGCTCGGGAAAGAGGTAGGGTTCAGGCGGACCAGGCGCAGGTTGCAACCTACCCAACAAGCGGCACGCAGAAGAGGAAGCCTGGTTGAAATACACGCCAGCCAGGGCAAGGTTTGGTAGCTGTACAGTACAGTACAGCGCAGCGACTGGAACGAGTGGTTGACGTTGGATGATAGAGGCAGCCTTATGCGACCTGATCAATGGTTGAACCTTGATAAGTTGTCTTACTGTGTACAATGTATGTGACTGCAGGCGGGGCAGGCGGATAGTACTACAACTCGGGACTGGATCAATCTACGGATGCATATCCGTATATATGGTACCTTTAAGGATGGAGGTCGTGTTCACTGTTCAATTCCGGCCAACACCATTGACGTCCAGTCAGTCAGTACCTAAGGTAGGCGGCTTGAGAAAGACGGATCCATTACCTAGCAAGTAGGTATTCAAACACTGTGCTCATACAGCTTACAGCATCTACTGTCGGAACAATCCGCAGCGTGGATACCTTAGGTACCTTAGGTACGCCAGGAAAACACAACGAGAATGCGATGAAACCGAGAAACAGACAATCGACTAAGTTTGATGCAGGTGGGAAGCGGGTTGTAGATGGCACGCCTACCTATACGGTACCTCACCATCGACCGCCACCATCACAGAGCTCGTATGGTACACTGTGAATGGCACCGGTTGCATCAGAGCCTCACAGAATATGCAGGTGAGAGGACCCTTATCGCGCACCCTTTGACTAAAGCTCGCATTTTCAGACCCTCGCTGCACCTCACCTCAGTCCAATGTTTCTTCAAGTTTCTTTAAGTGAAGATATCATATAATACGCAACCCGCAAATGGGAATAATCGGAAGAAAGGCCAACCTGGTTGTTTGTCGCCTCTGAATTGGTCGAGGCGCCTTGATCAGATCGATGAGCCACGTTGGGAATGCTCGTTCGTATTAAAGTTGTGCAACGCCAACCCGTGCATTTCCAGGCCAGACAAATACCTATGTACATAGCAAAGGCGAAGTGCAGCTGGAGGCAAGCATGCAAGGGGGCATCATACTGGCCTTTCATAGTATCTTTCCTTCTAAATGTCTTTACCCATTATTCATATCTGCAGGTAGACTACAAGCCGCACCTTGAGCTTCATGTGTGTTCATCAAGTTCAGTTTCAGCTTACGATGCAGGTAGCTATCATCAGTTGTCTGGCAACTGATGGGATGCAGGTGCTGTCTGTCACAACAGTGAGCGATGCCGGAAGCAACCTTTTGATAGGTATACTTGCATCTCAACCCTCTAGTCACCGCCCGAGATGGCTAGTCGCGCGGGAGATAACGGTAGAGCTTGCAGGGGACCAACAGGGTGCTGACAAGGAATGTGTCGCTACCTAGCACAGTGCTCCTTCTGTTTTGCGTCGTCACAGTGCCGACCCCGAGAGTGCTCTCCCGCCCCTGCCTGCCATTCGTGTACCGTATGCACTTTGTGGTAGAAGAGATATGCTCCCAGAAGGCATAGTCATTTAATGGGTATTTTTGCACATGGACATTAGCGCCGGGACCCCCTCCTGGGTGACTGTCACCGTGACTGGTGACGGCTTCAAAAACGGCTTTTGCTCACCAAGTTGGTTGTATCCAGAAAAAACCGTCACCGTGACAGTCATACAGCGAATATCGTCACATTCACTCAAAATCAATTCAGTCGAGGTGACGAGTTCGAGTCGCAGTGCTGCTTTTTTTGTTCAAAAATCACATTTTTTACCCGTGACCACTTTGCAGCCCGTGATCGTTTTTTTGAAAAAAATCAATTCCCGGGTAGCAACCATTTTCACCACCAAAAATAAGGCTGTGACGCCCTCCGGCGTGCCTGCCGTAGATGCCTCCGTACCTACTTCAAATGCACCACCGATGGTATATGGGACGTCATAATATGCCCTCCCGCACGCGTGACATTTGCTAAGTGAATGAATTGATGTGTGACTCCAGTACACCGTGATTCCAGTAACCCGTAGACCTGCTGTTCGACTCGCCGTGATGTGACTAAGTTTTCCAATTGTGACGGTTCCTGAGAATGATGTGACATAGTGTACTGGCGTGACGTGGTAATATACAAATGAATGTACCTGATGTACAGTACGAAAATACCTGTACATCGGGTACAGCGATATTTATTTGCCGGTTCTGACCACAGTGCGGTGATCGTTTTTCAAAAAAAAAATCGTCACCGTGATCGTTTTTGCATTTCGTGATCGTCTCGGAGCGTAAAAATCATTTCCCAAACCGTTCCAATTTCTATACAAAGATGTGCAAGGGACGATCAGCGAAGGAGAATCATTTTCGGACGCAAAAATCATTTTTTTGCAGGAAACAAGTCACCGTGACCGTCTCCCAGGAGGGGGTTCCGACGCTAATGGAAGTGCATCAGGTAAGGTACATATATGCATGTGCCCACTCCCTGAGAAAGACAGCAGCGTTCATTACCAGGTACGTTTGCTTGAACTCGACACTCAGCTTGACTTCTTCGAGACTAGCGGGCACCTGAAGGCTGCAAGGCTGGCGTTGCATTCGTAGCTCTCTGACTGGAGTCTGAAGTGGCATTAGCGAACGTCGACCTCATCGTACCTTCCACCAACTTCCGTCGCAGTCAATCCTCCCCCTGCGAACCCGACGACGACCAAATAATCCCCGTCCTCTAAACCACAAGTAACAGCAAAGAAAACAACAAGAACATTTACTTCAGGACCTTGGCTCCTTGAGATTGCGGTCATCCCACATTTCCCCATCTGCCCTCCTCGCCACTTCGATCTGACGCGATCGCGAAGATGGGCGACGTTCTCGTAGAGAATCCCGTCAACACCGTGGCACCTCACAACAAGCCCATCCCGTCCACCATACCCAATGTTGAGACTATCGAGGGTGTCTCCTCTCAGGGTGGTGATGAGTATGCCACATTGAAGAAGCTACAGCGGCATCTGGAGTACATCCAGCTGCAGGAGGAGTATATCAAAGATGAGCAGAGGTACGCCTTCGCCTGCCAGGTTCTCCCCTACAGGACCACCTACTGCGCGATGGGGATGGGATTTCTAACAAGTGCCGTGGCCTGCTTTGCTGACCTACAACTGCAGGAGTCTGAAGCGTGAGCTTGTGCGCGCCCAAGAAGAGATCAAGCGAATCCAGAGTGTACCCTTGGTTATCGGCCAGTTTATGGAGGCAATCGATCAGAAGTGAGTTTGCCGCCTCGCATTCTCGTCTGCAATCCATCTGACTATCTATAGCACCGGCATTGTCCAATCCAGTACCGGTTCCAACTACGTTGTGCGGATCCTCTCGACCCTTGATCGTGAACTACTGAAGCCATCGTCCTCTGTCGCTCTCCACCGTCACTCCAATGCTCTCGTTGACATTCTTCCTCCCGAGGCCGACTCGTCTATCGCCATGTTGGGCGCCGACGAGAAGCCCGACGTCACATATGCCGATGTTGGTGGATTAGATATGCAGAAGCAGGAAATCCGCGAGGCTGTCGAGCTCCCCCTTACACACTTCGATCTCTATAAGCAGATCGGTATCGATCCGCCGCGTGGTGTTCTTTTGTATGGCCCTCCCGGTACTGGAAAGACCATGTTGGTCAAGGCTGTAGCCAACTCCACCACCGCCAACTTCATCCGTGTTGTGGGTTCCGAGTTCGTGCAAAAGTATCTTGGTGAAGGGCCACGTATGGTTCGAGACGTCTTCCGCATGGCTCGTGAGAATTCACCTGCCATTATCTTCATCGATGAGATTGACGCCATTGCCACGAAGCGTTTCGATGCCCAGACTGGCGCTGACAGAGAAGTGCAACGTATCCTGCTGGAACTCCTGAATCAGATGGATGGATTCGATCAGACTTCGAATGTCAAGGTCATCATGGCCACGAACCGTGCCGATACACTTGATCCCGCTCTACTTCGACCTGGTCGATTAGATCGAAAGATCGAGTTCCCCAGTCTGCGAGACCGAAGAGAAAGACGTCTCATCTTCTCGACAATTGCAAGCAAGATGAGCTTGGCACCCGAGGTCGATTTGGACAGCTTGATCGTCCGCAATGACCCCCTGAGTGGTGCTGTCATTGCCGCAATCATGCAAGAAGCCGGTCTTCGTGCAGTACGGAAGAACAGATATAACATTATTCAATCCGATCTAGAGGATGCATACTCTAGCCAGGTTAAGGGCGACAGCGATGAGAACAAGTTCGACTTCTACAAGTAAACAGAACGGCTTACGACTTCGGGCTGGGTTAGGGGATAAATGGATTTGAAAGACTGGTTAGGCATATGAACGGCGACTTTGATTTCATCCCGCTTCCAGTATGAAAGGGCGCGAATCACCGTGATACGAGAGTCAGATTCGTCGTTGAGGCATACCTACCTCACCCACTGTACCATAGCAATACAGCTGCATCATGACCATTAGTTTTCCGTGATCATCTGTCAAGCGCCCGACACGAATCGTTGTTGATGAGGCAGTTCGCATTGCCAGCCCAGGCTAATTCGAAATAAGACATGTTTCGCTAATATTTCTGGGGCAACTTAGTGATAGCTGTTCACCCATCACCTTGATTGATGAAACACGTCAGGCATGATCTCGACAAGAATGTCTAACTGCGACCTCAAGATTGATGCTGTTTATATATCAAGAGCTCGCTTTGTTGTCACTAAGTGAAACCCTAAATTTGAGATTTTATCTATGTGTGTTATAGCGACCCATCAGTTGAGAGAAACGTAGTGTCGGCTCGAACCATGATTAAAAGGTATCTTGTTCTTCACATATAAGGCAACGTCATGTTGTTCTGATTCTGGACTAGGTGGGTATGTAATAAGGCGCACACCCGTTTTCCATACCAAACCATATAGTTATTAGCTCTAGACTCTGCTCGCTTATTTTTATTGATGAGGCTCAATGTTGCTTTAATATTGGTTGCATTAAGTCGTATTTGAACGGATAGATACAACAAAGGCCTTGTCCTCTCTAAGCAGGTATGCTAGAGTGCGCATTGAACGTGCTTTGCTAGATGGAGACTTGTATCCAACCTGATTTCACAGATAGCTCCTCACCTTGAATAGGGTCCATTGATCTACACTTTCATCTATGCAGTAGGTATCCTGGAGCAGCGTCTCGTAGGTTTCAAAAACTGCAATGTGTAGGACTCGAATTAGTTATAAGACGTGGAGAAAGTGTCTGTATTGAGCAGGACAATCGGGACCCTTTCCTCTGCGGTGGTTTCCAATAGCTATATGTCATAAGTTATCAAACAGCACGGATATGGTCCTCTTCCAACCCTCAATGATTTCGCTGCTTACATTCCTGATCGAGACGCTCCCGGCTCACGTTCGGCCTAGTGTATATTGAATAGTCGAATAGCTCGGGGGAAGTGTATTATTATGTGTGTAGGTTGGGCGGCGTTTGTAACACTACGTTACTGGGTGAGTCGATGTATATCAGTACTGACAGGTGTGTTGCCTGCCAGCGGGAGCCTTCTGCCTGATTACCCATTTCATTGATTGGCGCAGTGATATGACCCTCTTTCTGTATATACCTTAGCATCGACAGGCGTGAGATCAGAAAGCGCTAGGAGAAGTCAAAGCCAGTACATACAACGTAGATAATTCATGAAATCGAGCCAAAGATGAACTACAACCCAAAAAAGACTACACACGAGACGAGACAAGCTGACACCTGAATAGGGCAACGGACAGCTTGGTAAGAGCCTGCGAGAGGTCATATACCCCTAGGCAGCTGCGTTATTGAGCTAAGCAGCACCCAGCCTCACGGTGATCGGAGCCAGGGTTCGTAATGTTAAGGCCAATTTATCTATCCCAAAGAGGTGGAGGGGGTATTATTAGGTTGGTGTATCTCAGCAACGAGTAGACAAAGCATAATGAATGGAATTGTATCATCTTGTGTCGACAGCTGGTTAACTTGATTGGGTGATTGCGTGTTTGCAATCATGAATGAGTGATTGAAGCTGGCGTTCCAGTGGTTACATGTCCTAGACAAATGGGGGAAGCTACCATTCAGTGAGTCGTGCTATGCTGCGAGGGTGTTCCTGAGCTCGAACTAGTTGATGCGCGACATAGTTTAAGTCACCATTGAATATCTCTTATGGTCGTCAAAGGTCTATTCACTTGGGAAGGTATCAGGCAGGGACGAGTCTTGTTCTCGAGTGGCTATGTGTGACCGTTGAAATGCGACTTAAAGGAATATCTTCAATTCGACTGGTCTATATATCTACATGGGAAGTATGTCTTTGCGTTCCGCAGCCCAACAGATAATCACTTCAATGGCGCAGGATACGGATGGGATCTCAAGCGTCTCGCGCGCTCATGATCGAAGTCGAGGAAGCCATGACACCCGTCGGCTTTTGAACCTCAATGCATATGTATGAATCGAGAGGATGGAGAAAGTCAACATGACCTGGCACCCAAAAGCTCTAAGGAGGAGCACATAGACGGAACAGACACGGATGAGTTTTGGCGGGATCCCAAATTCAAGTGTCTGGTAGGGTTGCGAAGTCGAGCGATACGAGCAATCAATGAGTCGACATAATGAGTGATGCGAATGAGATGAGACCAAGTTGGATAACTACAGCAACCCCCACTGACTTGCATGTTTGGCACCAGAACATCTGCATCGAAGCTGCTTCTTGGTCACTTCGCGTGTTTGAACTTCACGAAAACTTATAAGACATCTTAGAAGTAATCGGTTTACAGGCTCATCTACAACCTATTTCTTCATCGCTTCAAGCTGTAGTAGCGTTTCAGCATGATTCCTGAGCTGTGCCTGTTCGTCGCGGGAACTATCCAAGCTGATAAAGCTCACATACAGCGAGCAATGTCTGAGGCAATCCTCAGTCTCAACATATATACTTCACTCGCATACAATCAAGACTCAATCATACACAATGGGTGTTGTCGGGTGATATTGCTCTTCCTCTTCAAAGTCGAACTTCTTCATTCGTACAAGCGTAATCTGGTGCATACCAAGTGTTATTTGTGGTGACCCCTTGATGGAAGTAACTTGGCTCCATGGACCAAGAGATCTCCTAAAACCAAACATTTGGCTGTGATGCAATGGCAATCTGGGGTTTCGTTCTCATAAAAGACCTTGCACATCATAGACAGTACAGAAGTCAACTGCTTGAGATTAATTGGTGTGTACGGCACAAGTATTTCCCTGTAAACGGCAATACCAGGCACGACTAGGAGCTCTGATCAAACGGAATTGTAGTTTCCCCGTGCTCAGAGTGCCGTTCTCTGCAGCAGCAAACAGCCCTGATCAGCTTTGCCAATGAATTCCTCAATGCAAAACCGCCCGTAATTGGGGTGCTCTCCCGAGATAAGGTTTTCGAGAATTGTCGTTCGTCGCACAGAGGATGCCTCACACACAAGCGATTCGCGCTTATCTCCAGTGTTCGGCAACCAATGGGTATCGTACCCTTGTGCTTGGATAGGATGAGCTGACCACTCTTACCTCTTCAGGGAGGCAGTATTTGGATGACCCAGTCTTCGGCACTGACGGAATGGGCCTCGAACTCGAGAGCTTGTATCAACGGAGCGCCACCTTGGGGCTCTGGAAAGAATTCCTGTCATCCATGAGGATGGTGAGATCGAAGATATGGGTTAACATAAGTCCGGGGAGGGCAGGCTGTGTGGAGGAGCATGATAGACCATTGTCAGCATCTGCCTATTGAGCTCTCGCCAGCGTTGGTGGCGTTAGGAATGAGGATTGCTTGTGACTGATACGAAAAGCCGGATTGGAAGATCCGTCATCCCTTCATAAGTCTTCTCATAATGTATCAGTCTGTTTAATTAATCGGGCCATGTCATAAAAGATACTCATAACATCCGTACTAGGGATAAAAGAACTACAAAACGTGGTCGTTGGCCTAAAAACCACACCTCCGGCGGCCAACATAAATAGAATCGGCCGAAGAGCCGTCTTACAAACCCATGGAAACCAGCCGAAGCTGTGACGCTTGGCGTGGATGACACAGAAAACAGCCATCAAACTTGACCAAGCTACCCACACGTAAGCAGACCCCATATGATATGATAGGGAGGCAGCCGAAGCCTATCAATCAGGTTGTGATAGCCGTATTACAATCGATGAGCCACGTGGTTTGAAGGACGATAAGGTCAGATTATGTACCGCTTGGTGACAACAACCGGTTTGATACCCATGGTGCAGCTGTGCATTGGTAGATCTTTGCAGAGTCAACGCGAAGAACATATAGCAGGCCTACGGGTTAAGCCGGTGACTGGTTGTTCATAGACGGCTGCATCCATGACTGTCGATCCAGAAACATCTGGGACAACTCTAGCGAGCGGATCAGTCACTCGTTCATAATTATCGTACTCTACGACATGATTTTAGGCTAGAATCGACGATCAGGTGGTTTAGTTAGTAATATATAGTTGACAGCCGCTCATCTTGATGGGATGAGCTAGAGGTGGTTGTCGTGGCGGAATGCGTTACGGGACCTGAACTGATATTCATTCTCTTACGGCGAGTCGCTCCTAGAGTACCGACGTATGAAACACAGTTCAGGCCGTTTTTCTCGAAACCATTTGAATGAAAAGCGTCACTCTTTTGTATGAATCTATCCGTTGGTGGTTCATCATGCTATATTTATAAGATGGAGTGAAGTCTGTGTAAAGGAGCACCGGCGGGGCCATACCGGTACCTTACAGGCCCTATCCATACATGCACACGTTCCTAGCCGGTGGATATCTCTGCGGCTTCAAGTGGGCACTGGGCTATACAGGTTGACAAATACTTGCCCCATTAATTGACCACAATACTCATTGTGTGATAACAGTTGTCCCACATGGTGTAACGTATTACCGTGATTCTCTATCTAAGATCTGTATTGTCCTATGTCTCACCATGTCTACATGCGTATGAATAAGCGACTCATAGTATAGAGCATCGCTTTTGGCTACGTCCTGGCAGGCTACGGCAAAGCGTCGGTAGTAACAAGCAGGAAAGTCACTTTCTCGTTACCAAGCCTTTTTGTTTTTGAGCAACGAATGCCGGAGCACAGTAGGATAGCTAAGATGAGTTTGTACCTATAGAATCTTGGGCAAATGCTCCCACGACATTCTCCGCGCGTATGGCTGAACATTTCATGGTGAAACAATGACGAGCCACAAAACGGACGTGAGTTGAAGCAATTCACCGAAGCTGATGTGAGACCCATCAAAGTCAGTGCAAAGAAGTGTTCCGGAGACAGGAAAATACCTTACAAATGCGTAGCTCATGACTACTCGCATGTAGTCCGTTATACTACCTGTTCGACCTCATTCTCTGCCAACGTTGGTGACTGGGAAACATGAATACCTATCGTAGCCAACCGCGTCTCCGCGACTTCCGTCATGTGAGGGGGGTCGCGAAGGATCAAGGCCAAGTCGGAGACGCCGGAACATCGGCTCAGGATCTACAGTAGGTCGAATACCTCACAGAGCCGTTCTGCGCATCGCCGTGGTAAACCGTAATGAGACGTCAGGCTACGCTGGACAAGATTCGAGACGAGAATGCCTGCGAATACTTGAATCATCAGTCTCGCTTGTGCTATGTGTCAGCTTCGACGTGATGACTATGCTGAACAGGAAAACCACTCGCCGCGCGAACGCTTCCCATACGCAGACACAGATCTAAGCGATCTCTTCGCTCGAATAATTGTGGCGCGCATCACTCTCGTGGCAATAGACTGGTGGTGTGTAGTGAGATTATTAATGGCTATACGATGCTATACATCAAAATCACCAATTCGGACAAGGCACCGTCTCACCGGTGAAGGCTGGGACGGCACTCGTGATAACACGATTGAACTAGTCCTTCTTGGGCGGATCTATTGAGTTCAAGAACCTGACGAGCCTGATTCAAACTGGCTGTTAGTTGGCGATATTTATTTTCGATGGTACTCAATGGTTCGGTTGCAAAAGACCACACATGCTAACCGCTTGTACTCTGTATATTGACTATAAGGTCTCACCTCGACTATACGCCGTCGGGAATTGCCTCGAGCTCCTTCGGGTGACCTCTTGACCTGACTTAACCTGAAGTCAGTAGTGGGATGCTGACTTTTCCGCCTAGGGACCAGTTCGGCTCCAAAAACTGTTCAGTCTAGCCAATGCCGTTTGTAGTAGCTAGCGGATGACCTCGGTGAACCTGGCGAGAAGTGCCTGACCCTAACAACCGGACCGTTCCTCCGTACCTATCCAAGTACGGAATATCGTCAGTACCTAAGAGTACGGCGTAAGTCGTACGTCAAGATGTCGATACCGTCACGAGTAGTACAATAACCGCCTTGCCAGGGAGACCAGTGGGGAAATAAAGTTGGATGCCGTTGACGAATGCCCGAAAGGTTCTCAGGCTCGCTGAGTGTCTGTACTAATGTATGTAAACCCGACAGGTCTTGTTCACTCCGGGCCCGCATTCGCCTTATCTACCGAGTAGAAATTCTGATAGGCTGTGTGTAATAACCCACAGCGCAATGGCCAAAATCTAGACCATCATCAACATGAAGCCCCTTTGACCGCGTAGTTTGTAGGCATGGTTACCTACATATTACCTACATGCATTCTTGATCAGGCAGGTGATGTGTATGAAGCACGTGTTGGGCCGTTGGCAGATACAACCAGCTCTACGGAATACATCCGTACAGATTACAGCTTGAAACGCTATCAAACTCTGACTGACGTGACCGGTAAGATTCGTCGATGCAGGACTTGCAGGGCTCGCTCGCCGCACATGTACATAGCTGCTGCAGGCTGATGTAGCCCTCGTATATATTGCTTGCAAGGTACCAAGAGGATGGATCTGGCCTAGCGACAGAGCATGGATGACCGACCATCACTTCCAAAACAGGAGTCAGCAAAAGCGAGCGATGGCACTCGACCGCCGCCCACGCTGCTCCCATGCTGCTCCCATGCTGCTCCCACTGCTCCCACTGCTTTGCCAACCTGCAGAAATACATCGTTTCATTCGCTGCCATGTGCAGCACACAGCGCATGTGCCATGCAGCGACCCATGCTCTGTTCCCTATCGCTGATCGTCCATCACTGTTGCCGGCCGGAACTCCAGCGTTGCATGCTGGGCCCCCCTGTGAGTGGTCCAAGCGACCCAAGCTCAGGGATATGCACCAAGCTGTCGAGCTATCCCGCCGGCACGGTACAGAATAGTGTTTGGGGGGTTGCTCCCGTTCCGCAGTCGCGCGGGCGCGCTGTCGTCTCGGCGAGCGTCAACTACCTCTGTTCGCTACTCCATTCGATCGAGCGATCCGCATTCGAACGAGGAGTAATCGCCAAGTTCTTTAGTTGGCGTGTGTGAAGCCAAAACGCCATGCGGAGCCGTGTCTGGGCACGCCTGTGTCTCGGTCTCTCCCCACCGAACAAAGGACCAGAAACATCAGCGCCAGGGCGCCCACCACTTGGCAAGGTGGAACTACGAGCCTCATATCTGCTCGTAAAGTCGTCGGCTCAGGTGCAGAGCATTGTGCAAAAACGAGCTAACCCAGCTGGCCAAGGCTGGGCAGCGACCTTGGCTCATCTTATATTACTAAGGTACCGTCCGCCAAGTCCCGGCCAAGTCCAGGCCAAGAGAGACGGCGGGCGACCACTAGCGACGAAAATAACCTTAATGTTTCTGCATGGGCTACAGCCCAGCCAAGTGGCGCCGCCGCCGGTGCTATAACTTGGCGATGGCTTCATTCCCGCTTGGTCATTGGTGCTCACGCCCGACGCCCACGCGAGTAAACCGGGATGACCCAGTAACGTCTTACAGCCTACACCACTTTAGAACCTCTCAAGGCTTCCATCTCTTGCTCATCTCACCTCCTCGACCACTTCCCCCGCTAGTATCACTTGGCGACTACTGTTCATCTCACA
The DNA here is from genome assembly GCA_022578705.1 of Xylariaceae sp. FL1019. Taxonomy (NCBI): domain Eukaryota; kingdom Fungi; phylum Ascomycota; class Sordariomycetes; order Xylariales; family Xylariaceae; species Xylariaceae sp. FL1019. Next base: position 85,147 of record MU391975.1, on the reverse strand, counting down.
AATAAGCATTCTTGGCTGGGCGGATGCCCGTAATGCGAGTGGATTTGCCCGTCGCCAAGTCGCGGGCAGATGACAAGCTGGAGGCCCGCCAGAGTGAGTAGTAAGTACTAAGAAGACAAGCCTTTGGTCAGAGTGTGGACGCACTAGGAGAACAAAACTACTGTACACATGGATAGTACTTGGCAGATCTGTGATACCTGTCAGACTGTCGAGACCTTGGGTGGGATTGGGCGCAGCGTCGTCACTTTGTGCAACTACGCGTAGATGTACAAGGAGTCAGAACAGAGGTATATAGATATCGTTCACGCCCACGTTGTCTGTGCTGATCTCCCCCAGCCTGTCGTGAAACGGTTCATCATTGTTCTTCGCCCACTTCTTAGCTGCCATTTCCTAGGTGCCCTTTGAAAGGGATTCCGCCTCTTGGCCCAACCTCACTTCAGAGTTCACTTCTTTTCACTCCGTGCCTCTATACTAGGCCCCTTATTCAAAATGGATTCCGAGACTGCGAGCCAGGAGAAGCGCGTTATCGACATCGAGGCTACCTCGGTCGATTCCGCTGACTTCACCCCTAAGCACCAGAAGAGCATCATCCGTCACATTGATCGCCGACTTGTCGCCATGACCGGTGTCATGTACTGTATCAGCGTCACGGACAGAGGAAATCTGGGCAACGCTTATGTCGCTGGCTTGGGCAAAGACCTTCAACTCGTTGTTGGCGACCGCTACGTAAGTGTCGATGTATATCATCAACCCAAGTGAGCAGTCGAAACTGACACGGCAGCTCGTAGTCGATCGTGACGCTCATCTTCTTCATTACCTACATCCTCTTCCAGCCCCCCTCCACTGTGGCCGTCCGTAAACTGGGCCCCCGAATCTTCCTCTCTGGCGTCACTGCCGCTTGGGGTATTGTTATGATTGGTTTCTCGTTCGTCAAAAGCTGGGGCGCACTCGCCGTTCTCCGTGTCTTGCTTGGTATCTTCGAGGCTGGTTTCTTCCCCTGTGTCGTCTATCTGCTCTCGACATGGTACACACGATGTAAGATCACTTTAACCACTCCCGCCGCCAAGGTTCACGAATGCTGACGATTGCTAGATGAGATGGGCAAGCGTTATGCTTGGTTCTACGTCATTGGCTGTTTGGCCTCTGCCTTCTCTGGTATTTTGGCTTACGGTCTGATTCACCTGGACGGTGCCGGTGGCCTGGCTGGCTGGCGGTGGATCTTCCTCTTTGAGGGTCTGCTCACCGTTCTCATTGGTGGGCTCGGCTACTTGCTCTTGGTTGATTTCCCTGACTCCAACCGTCCTGTTTGGAGCTTCTTGACCGACTCCGAGCGCGCTTGGGTTGTCCAGCGTGTCAAGGCTGACCGTGGTGACGCCGAACCAACTCCCTTTGTGCTCAGCACATACCTCAAAGGAGCGAAGGACTGGCACATCTGGTAAGTGTTACTAGCCCAGCATCCGTCATGGAGTGATCCCCCAAATCTTTGAAGCTGTTTGCGAATTATGGCTGACACTGCGCTATGACAGGGCCTATGGTGGTATGGGCATTGGTACTTCCACGATCAACTACTCATTCTCCTACTTCTTGCCAATTATCTTGAACAAGAACTTGGGTTTCAGCACTGCCCTGTCTCAGATTCTGGTTGCCCCCCCTTACGCATTCGCTGCTATCTACATGGTTGCCATCAACACCCTCGGTGACCGATACAAATGGCGTGGACCTGTCATCATGTTCAACATGCTGCTCTGCGTCATCGGTGTCCCGATTTTGGGATGGCACGCCAACAACTACGTTCGCTACTTCGGCTGCTTCTTGGTCTGCGCTGGTGCCAACGCTAACCTCCCATCCGTTCTTGCATTGCAAGGTAACAACATCCGTGGCCAATGGAAGCGTGCTCTCTGCAGTGCCATGTTCGTCGGTCTTGCTGGTTTCGGTGGTATTGTCGGTGCTTTGGTCTTCCGGTACGTCATCTTGAATTAATCTCGAAGCTACGCCAATTGAATGATCGCTAATCATAATATACAGTGCCCAAGATGCTGCGACTGGCTACAAGCCCGGTTTGGAAGCCTGCATCACCGCCGCTCTGCTCGTCGCTCTTCTTGCTGCTCTCTGCGATCTCTCGTACTGGAGGGCTAACAAGGCTGCTGATCGTGGCGAGAAGGAGCTCGAGGCCGAAGAGGATGGCCCCCAGCCTGGCTTCCGCTACACCTTGTAAAGTGTAGGGAGCTCAGATTGATTTTCTTACAAGCCTGATCATTTACATTGCGCAATACTCATGTTCGTCGAAACTCGCAATGCGCCTTTACGCCAACACAGCGATAACACTGCGACTGCTTTATTGGATACCAACCTGCGACTAGAGGGACTATAAACTGGGTTCTTGCCTTTCAACCATTTCAACAACTGTATATAGATTCAATTCAAGCATTTCAACTAATCTCGTCTTTGATCCATGGATGCCATGATATCTGCTACCTTAGGGTTCTTCATTCGTAAACTGTATGTCGGTTGTTTAGCCACGATGCGTGGTCGTAAGAAGCTGACTGCATTAGCCCTGCTGGGCGGTGAGAAGGTTGATGCCTTTCCTTCCGCAGGACAGACTTGAGAACGACTGAAGGAACGGCATGGCAAGTCAGGTATTGTCGACTACAGACCTGTCGCTCGATCGAATCAACCTCCTTGCACTGCCAAGCGCTCACAGTCATATGATCTGATACATCTAATGTGTGAGTGATAAGTGTGCCCGGGTTGCAAGCCGCGGAACTGTTGGCACTGTTGGGTACAATTTGACCGCGGCCTTTGCGCTCTGAAGCTGACAAGAACCATGGACATAGGCCGCTTGACAAGGGTTGTCGGAATGTGAATAATCCTTAATCGTACCGCCTGGCCGTTCCTCATTTCCTGATCTGAGTAGTCGCTGCAAGTTTGCCGGCGGCATCGCCAGTTACCAGGGTCTGCATGGAGCCTCTTCCTGATTGATCAGCAGGACTGCCGCAACAACACAACGCCGCAGGGCTGCATTTCGAATTCAGCTCGGCTCACATCCAACTTGTGAGATACGACTTTATGATGTGTGTGAGTGCTTTTATTGTTGGCTCCAGATCAGACGCCACACCATCCCGCCGCGGTGTGAGATATGCGGTGTGATCATGAGAGGGTGTCGGTAACTGCTTGCTATGGGATCCAATACCCTGCCCACGCGAGCGATACACATGATGCTATACCCTACTCCCGTCCGATCAAGCTGAAAGCTCACCCTCGCCCAGGCCATGTTGAAAGTGGGGAGAGATAAGCCTTTGGTAAGGAAAAAATATACTTGGGTGATAAAATGTTGACTATGGCTAATGCGTTATTTGGGTATTCATGAGTGAAAGCTGAATAAAGGCAGTGACGAGTAATTTGTCGACTGCCTGTATAACTCCGAGGGAGTATACACAAACCCCGCCTCGCGCCAACTATCCTAGTGGCTGGTGATACACCAAGTACCACTGCTCTTGTATACATTCTGCAATGCAGCGATACGTTGGGTCGAGACGGCGTGAGACCAAGTGTGGTGCAGATCAATCTGTCGTATTCCCAACGGTAGCACATATTCGCCTAGCATCCTGGGCTTAATCATCTCTCATTGCCCAAGGCACGTTGTACAATGAGAATCGCGATTTTCGAAACAACCAACTCCCATAGAGCAATGCGTGGAATTGTTTTGGCAGTATCTTAAAAGGTAGAGAACGGCTGTCGGAGCCAGCGTAGTACCAGGTTGCTCGTCACTGACGAGTATGACCAGCTCCTCCCCAGCATGTAAAGTGGTCTCTGTGGAGCCTTCAGGCAAGAGTTTGTGGGCTGAGACGGTCAATCGGCCGACGGTAGTTCAAGCGTTTTCTTCAAGAAAGTAGGTTCCGCCATAAAACTGTCATAGGCTTGTGTCTGCGTCGTATCTTTGTTTCCACCACGCTTGATAAAAGATCATGAAAGGTGTAAGTACCCAAGGCCAGAGAAAGACCAGAGTCAGCATACTCCTGGCTTGAGCCCCGACGTGAGAGAGTTGCCAGAGACAAGAATTGCATAGAAATAATATATCAGTGAAAGTAGGCTTTTTTCTACGCAAAGACAGAAGATGCTCGGACGTTGTGTTTGCGTGCGTTCCTCGGGAGTTAATCCTCCGCTGAGGTAAAGAACGAGGAGTAGACCGTATATATCGTTGTTTTCCTGACTATGGGAAATGCCTCCATTTATATGGTATAGCGTAGCACTTAGCGCAGAGCTGAGCGTGCAAATGATCAGAGCCGTTGTTTGTGTTGCATCGGTAGGGAAAGAGTAGAAGGCAGTCATGGCGCATAGAAGAGCAATCGCTTTGAAGTCCGGCGACTTGCCGAGGAAGGCGATGGGTAGACTTGCTGCCAGGCACATGACATGACATGTAAACCCCATAATGCTGGGAAGGGTCGTGATAGTCGTTTGTTGTCGTCTCAACCTGTGACTAGTTGGTTCTGGAATATAGAGGTGGAGTTGGCAATGGGTACATCCTCGTAGCTGTGGGATGTTTCTGTTTAATAGTTCGAATTTGGAGAGGAGGAAGACGGAAAAGGGGTGGCCCTCGACCAAAAGCCTCCTTATATTAGGTACACAGACTGCTAGGCTGCCAATGAGCCCATCTCGAAAGGTAGAGTTTGACGGCATGGATCGATACCACCTTGTGGGATAGACCGTGCGAGTAGACTGTTAAGGTTGCTCTCAACTTTCTCCCCTCTGCATAATAATAATCAGTTCCACGCGCACCTTTGAAAGCTGAGGCCATCATGTCTCTTAGTGCCCACGCTCAGTCTTTGTCCACAATGCTCTCGACAGAACAGGGTAAAGAAAATCAGAAAGCACTGTCGGGAGCAATAAACCATGCATGCGATTACAACCTGATCTCAAGAACTGGTGAACAGGATGCCAAACAGACCGAAGAAGCCCCCCAAAGGGCATAAGACTACAGAGCAACCCGTGGTGGCCCTCGATAATGGTTTGCCAGAACTTTCAATGACGAGAACAAATGTCTATTTGTCATGTTCGGATCGGGACACAAAGCAGCAGATGTACATCGCAGTATTGCCAGAAATTTTCGGACCTCATGTAGTTTCTACGCCATGTCAAGTCTGCTTTTACATTCTCTTAGCTGAGCGCCTCGGTGCCATTCCTCCCTCTCACAACTCCTTGAAATTCCCTAAGATTAATTTTTAGCATCGGGACTTTCTTGTGAACAGGTCAGACAAGAGTGACCAATTTGCTGAGTGAATTACAATAATTACCCGTTGGAGCCGATGTACAAAGAAGACCTTAGCCCAGAAGAATGGTGGCGGGATGATGGCGGTCCTCAAGGTGGCCGGCGTTGGCAGTTGCACATCAAGATTTGGTAGAGATCGAGAAAGACGAGAGGGTGTAATCGCGAGTGGTTTTTAAAACAATAGCAAGTTGGCTCAAAAAAAACACCCTATTGACAAATAAGATGAAAGAATTTTAGAACATTTCGGCTATACGCTATATTATCGTCTGTTGACACTTTACTTCAAGTCGACCCGATCGACATCTATGGTAGCTAGAGAAACAGGCAATTCTGGTGTGCTCTGTCTCCTTCTGCGTTGCGACGCAACTAGCTGTAGTTGCACAACAACGAGACACATAATAAGAGAAAGGCTCGAAAATTACAAAGCCGAGGGTTACTAGTAACAAAAGACTGAACGATCAATGATCTTTGTTTTGCGACCAACGATTTATATCGAGACAAACCATTCAGTTACTTGGGCTCGATAATTTCACATAAAGTTAATCCTCCTTTAAGTAATCGGAGCAATCACTTTGACACAATCGTCAGTCATTTACCGGCCTTGACAACCTTCGCATCATTCCGCTAACATCAAATTTAAGACGCGCATACACAACCAGTTAAATGGCACCAATCATTGACGTCGTGAGACACGGTGAAGCCCGGCATAATGTTGAGCGAAATGGCCGCAACGTGCACGACCCGATGCTGACCGTGAAGGGGATAAGACAATGCTTTGCGCTACAAAACTCGTATCCACACATGGATGGCGTTGCCTACCTTATCTCATCACCCATGCGTAGGACGATCTATACAGCTGTTCACGCCTTCGAGCCATTGTTGGAGACTGGTAAGCCTATCCATCTCGTGCCAGAGCTCCAGGAGTTTGGGGACAGCCCGGCCAATACCGGATCCTGTCGCAGCAAATTAGTCGCAGAGTTTGGGTCACGCATAGATGCAAGCCTTCTTGAGCGAGAAGACTGGTCCATGAACAGCGTCGCAGAAACTGATTTTAGCGGTCCTGCGTGGGCTAAGAGAACTCATGCCGACCGAGCCCGTGAGGCTCGCTTATACATCCGCGACCTTGCCCGGAGATGTGGCGAAGATGATCACATCGTTATAATCACTCATTGTGGCCTCGCAAGAACAATGATCGAGGGTTTCCCAATCCTTAAGAATACGGAGCTCATTGCTTGTTCATTCGCAGATTTGCATGGCGATGACAATCAGGCTAAACTTGTTCCTCTGTGACCGAGCACTTAGAAATGTTGCGCACACGGGGTATTTCACTCTTCATATACTGACGAAGAAACATCAAATCACATCGGCTAGTATCGTGGCGGGAGCTGTCAACTTCAGAATACATACCATAGAACTTTAGGATACGCACTCCTAATATACCTGAAATCAAGGAGCCTGAAACTATAACACATGGATCTGGCACTTACAGAACATACTCCAAGCTCCAGTAGTTGGTTATGCTTGATAGAGCAAGCATACGGCTCAAACAATGTGTAAGACGGTCTTTGGGTGATGTAATCACTGATGGCAAGATGCTGCATTTCTCATTCGTTTACTGCTCCGGACAATGAAATGTTAAAGGATGATGATCTAACCAAGGACAGTACCTCTCCGTCCTCTCTCGTCTGTAGATTTTCCTTCGACTCACCTGTTCATTCGTCCACGTCGTTGTCAATCAAGCCGACTACTTAGTCGCCAGTAATATCGCCTGGATTAAGTATCACTCCTTTGGCATTGCAGTTAATCATCGATCCGGCGTTGCTACTAGTCACAATCAAGCATTACTTTTGATTATGTATTAGGTGTTGATGCCCACAGGATGTTTGAAAATGGGGTCATACTTATGCTGGTACTTATACTCTGATTGATAGTGACGGCCACGATTTGTCCCATATCCATGACCCTGTGGTTTGCCTTTAGTAATACCTTCCTCAGTGTGCTCATTAATTTGAATGAATCTGGTACTTCTCGCCCTTGCTCGCCGGAGAGCTATCTTGTTTGTTTAGGGGAGCCTGTCTCGTTGCTATGCCTCTCATACCGGCGAGTTCTCTACGGCATGCGTTAGCTGGGTCCTGTTTATTGCCGAGATATTGCAATAGATATTAGACAGGGAGGAACAATGACTTAAGCGGGTCAACTTCTTGCCCCAACTGTTTTGTTTGCGCCAGCAAGGTCCACGATGCTAAAATTGCCCTGCCGAGCCCTCGTCCAGCACCCAGTACTGACCTTGCCCACAAGTACACAAGGAGCAGCTTCCAAAACTGCTCCCTGGCTTCTCTCTCTATCCTCTGCTTTCCGGTGGCCCTCTCTCATTTCTCCTCTTCATACAACATCCTCCCGTACCAGAGCACCACAGTCGCAGAGGCTCAGCTGAAGGGACAACATGGAGACACCCACCACAAGCAGCGTCACCGTGGACGCCGATACTCTCCGGATGTGGGACACGAAGCGTGTCCAGTTTGACGATCGCTTCCCAGTCGCCCGTCTGTCCCGTGCCGAGTACGAGGGTTTGACTGACGCGGCCACAACGTACTATCTCGAGCAGGCAAGGTAAATATCCGAATATCCCTACACTTCCCGCAATTTAACCCCAATATCAACTCTAGCTCCATTCTTGAGGAGCCGGCCAAGTTCTTCATCGACGGAACCAATCCAGAGTAAGTAGAATCTTGATTTCTCTCTACTTCATTCTCATCCGGAGATTCTCGGGAGCCAGCTCTTGTGTTCTTTAAGGCATGCTCTGTGAACAGGGTTCGAACTCCTAAGCACATTGTAAACTTCTCGCGAAATGGAGGGGTAATGCTAACTCAAGTCATTCAAGTGTCGTCTTCCTCACGTCTGAGAGACAAGTAAGCGCCAGCCTCGTTTGCGAGGTATCTGGAACCGTCGGAACTCCTTTGGCTGTTCCTATCCCCTTCAACCAAGAGCTGCAGCACATGCCCACCTATGCCCAGGGAGTTGCTACAAACCAACGGACCAAGCGCACGTTGGCCGACTCGCCAGCGAACGGCCACGAGGTCCCTATCAAGAAGCGCAAGTGTGGAATGCGCGGACACAATGCCTTCACGGTCTTCAAGTCCATGTATTCTAAGCGTATGCCGGAGGACGGCGAGTCTCGCTTGCCACTCACTCGTAAGCATTTGGCAACTCTGAAGACACCGACTCACGATACTAAGTGTTCATTGACAGTTAAGAGAGCGACCGAACTGTGGAATAACATGAGCGCCGAGGAGCAGCAGCCGTATTACGATGAGTACAACCGCCGCAAGGAGATGGAGGAGCAGGCCGAGAAGGAAGAGCAAAGCCTCTACGAGGACGAAGATGACGAGTGATTTGGCGAGACTCTTTTCGAGAGAATTTGCATGCTGGAGCTATGACACGTTCAGCTTCCGGTCAAGGGATCAAGTGGCTAGGCAGTTATCACTAGGAGAATAAGTAGCCATTAACAAAGTCACGAGTTGATCAATCCCACCTATTCCCGAGAAAATAAACGTTGATTTGTGTCGTATAGCCATGTTTATGGCGCTCGCCCGGGGGCTGCAGGACTTCCTTAGTGTAACTGTAATTGCTTCTTGCCGTCTCCGTGAATGAAGACTGGTAAAGGAAGAAGAAGCCTCAGGAGCAGTGACACTACCAGCGCTCAACACATCGCGGATCACACCAGCCGATCTGCCTCGATGTATAGAGGATCAACCTAGCTGTGAAGCGCTCTCTTACACCTGGGACAGTCCGAAACCCCAAAGTCAATCAGATGGAAACACAAATCTTGGCCACTCAACACCACCAGGGGAGTATCCGCCAATCGCCACGAAACCCTTTTTCGTTTGAGGAAGAGAATCGAACAATGAATCTATGGATCGACTCAGTATGTATCAACCCGAAGGACTCATTCGCCAACAGCAACTAAGCCAGGAAAATGAGCAATATATACTTCAATGTCGTCAAAGTCGGCGTACATGTCATAATCATACCGAGATCCTTAATAGACGCTCATATCTGCGCCCATCCGTATTCCGCAGGATGTGGATGTTGCAAGAGATTTGGACCGCCGACACGTTCGTCGTCACCTTGGAAGGCAAGGAATAGGCATACAGTCGAAACTTGGAAGTCCCTAATTCTACTATCCGAAGAGCAAGCAAAGCGACGATATAGAAAAAAACTCACCACACAATACGCTCGAAGTATTGGCTCTATGACTCAAAGGCATTAAGATCCAACCCCCGTTACTCCAACTTCGATTAACCACATTTCAACGTCACGGACTTACGGGATAAGGTCTTTGCTCTACTCAATATGCCACCTGATGTCCGAACACCACGGAGAGCCTGTCTCCCAGACAGCACGGCGTTTGTAAATCCTCCAAAAGACAACAGCGGCGATCCTTCCACGCCGTATCTTGGCCTTGAGATCGAACGTTTCGTGGACTTACAGGCATCCTTCGATCGTCAGATGGCTTATCCTCGAGCACGCTGTTGAGTTGGCTAGACCGGGCCATCCAGATTCCACAGTCACAATCCAGGTCTTCTTGCGATACGAAGCTCCCGGTTGCGAAAATAGACAAGAATGAGGAATCAGTCGTCGAAGAGATCTCGAACCCGCTTACACGGGAGGCACTGCTTAAGATTCTAGTGACATCCAGCAAATGCATCATCATCTTCAGGGTGCTTGCTTCGACTTTGCTTCTCGCTGATCTTGGGCTAGCCGACGCAAATCGCCTACGCATGTCCGTGATACAAAACTGGACTAAGACCAAAATCCCTGGATAATCTATGCCACTCGGACTAACCACCAGTGAGATTAGCTGTTTTAGAGAAGCATCAGGCTGTCTCGTGCCCAAGGGCACCAAGGTCGGTAGTTCAATACTATGTCTCACTTCATGGTCGCGCGTCGAAGTAATGAATGATGCCTATCAGCAAGGCACAATTAGCTTTGGGAAACTCTGCTCGCAAGAGCGATGTCATTCTTCCTCATCGTAGCGTACAGTAAATACATAATACAATCTCCCCCGACAATGCGAGTTGATGAACATTCTCGCACCCCACAGTCAAGCGAAGTTCATGGCAAGAAACACCATTTCTTGATCAGAGTGCCTCCTCCATCAGCGTCTCTCCTATCTCGGCCTCGTGATTCGTAAAAGTTGTGAAGCCCACATTTTAGCGAGAGAAACCAGCTCTGGCTGTGTCTGTCCGAGGCGGAATAGACAGCAAAAGTAAGCGCACAAGTCATGAATAGCCAGCAGACAGTTCTTCATGTGACGGGGCATCTTGCCAGTCCATTCGTCTGTCCATGACCGATTTCCATACCCTTCATTACAATCCTCCCTTTTTGATGTATCCCTTTTACCACCCCTTTTCTATGTTTACCGCAATATTGCAATCCGTAATACAATTGGCGACGACAAGTCATGCCGAAGGAAAGTAGTTCCTAAACATGAAATCATCGGGCATTCAGGCAACTGATGTGTGCGACAAACGCCCATGCAGCTCCGAAATCGATTGCTCGCTCGTCTCTCGCCTGTTCATCGGGTATTTCCCTATCGACGCGCTAACCGGGTATATCCTCCTCTTTAATTAATGTGATTTTGCATACTTGTAGTGTATCAGGTAAGACCATGAGAGCAAGGGGTGGAGGTAAGGCCAAACAACGGCCTAAGATGTGGAGGCAACTATGTGACCTCGTTCGTCTGCGATCACGATCCGAGGACAACGCCAAGCTCAAGGAGTAATTTGACAAAGCGTGTGTGAAGTTCAATAAAAAAGTCAGGGAGCCCAACGAGCTCAGCCAAGCCTCGTGCCTTTGGTGCGAAGCCACCAGGGCCCATTGATCCGCCCATGCGCTGCATATATCCGCTTCGACTGCCGCCCGTCAAGAAACTACTCTCTCTGGATGTTTCTGAGCTGCCACCGCTAAGGCCGCCACCAAGACCGACATGGCTCTCGCGAGGATCACGACCACCAGGGCCACCATTGCGGTATGCGGCGTTGAGAGCAGCAATGGCACTTCCTTCCTCCTCGCGTTCTCGCTCACGTTCGGCTTCTGCCTCGGCAAGCTCTTGGATCCATGCGGCGAGGTCGCGGAATGCCGTAGATATGAAGGCGAAAGCTTTCATGGCCAGACGCTCACGGTGCGTGCTAAGTGCCAGGAAAGCGTAGACTCTCTTCCGGCCCCGCGCATGAATGTCGGGAATGCGGAATATGTAGGCTGTGGTGTACCCCGCCATGGGATCGCCAAAGAAGATAGGGCCGCCGCTCACCGCAGATTGGGGCGTGGGTGGTGAGGTGATATAACCGGGGCCAAAATTCATCACGGCCGAGGAGAACGACGGTGGAATACTTGACACCGGTGACGGCAGTGAAGATGTAGATTGGGTTCCTTCCGGGCGTCGTGGCAAGGTTTCAAAAGAGAGAGTGCGCAGACAAGAGGCGCGGACTGTAGAAAAGGTGGCCGGGACGGTGGGCTCGTGTGTAGAGGTGTAGTCGAGATAATGCGTGTGTTGCGATATGCTGGATTTCGAGGACACGCTGGACTGCGATGTCGAGGTGGTGGGCCTTCGGCTGGGATGCAGGCGAGGCGCGGTGTCCTTGGGAGATGTCTCTTCTTCTGTCTCAGAGGCGTATGACGACTGCGGGTTGGAACAGGGCGGGCTGTTGTCTGCGATGCCACCGTAGACACGAGCATAGGGAGCACGGGTGCGCAGAATGGGAGCCTGGGGCTCAGCCTTCGGCTCGGTAGGCTTGGGAGACTTGTCCTGTCTCCTCGGGAGCGTAAGGGCGCAGTTCGCGCACGGATTGGCACGCCTTGTCGCATATTCGGGATATGTTCTCTGGAAGCTGGAATCTCTATGGGAGCTGTGCGTGTTCTTGGTATCGGCCACGCTTTCTGGAGCCCTGCGGGGGCTTTGCGGAGGTGTGTGTATTGCAGACGTGTCAGCCTGCGAGGCTTTGGTCGTGGATGACGAGGCTCGTAGCAAGGCAGCCCGATGAGTCTGGGCTTCCTGGTCGGACACGGGGACGGATGAGCTTCTGGGTGCGCCCAAATTCATTTTGCGGAATGCATCCGTCGCTGATGCGGCACTGCCAGTCGGTAGACTCGCGCGCAATCGTGCCGTCTCGGCATTGTCGTCGTAGCATCGTCCGCAATGGACCGGCAAGCCTTCGGTGACCATCAATGGGGTCGGGCCATGTAGGTCGCAATAGTGCGCCAGGCACAGCTGAACGTCTGTCAGCAGCGGAAACATCGCGACTCTGTCAATGATAACCATGGTGCGTATCGTCACGCAAGCAAGTGCGGACCGGAGAGGAGGGGCAGAGACGATAGCAGAAATAGAAGACACGGGGGCAACAAGAGGGGCAAACGGCCAATATGCTAGAGAAGCATGATGCGTGGCGGCAAAGGCCGGTAGTAAGAGTGGTTCGTTCGGATCGTCTCAAGGCCAGACACACGACCAGATGCACCATACAGACAGAGTTCAGTCTAGGCGAGGGTCAGGCCACAAGCCACCCCAGAAGAAGCAACGTTTAGGCATACAGCTTCGCTAGAATCAAGGGAGCAGCGGGCGAATGATATCAGAAGGGGCAAGGATGGCACTGCTTATTCCAGAGACAAACGCCAGGCGAGGGATGACTGAGCGTCGATGGTGGCAGGTACAAACACGGAGGTGATGATGCGCAAGCAATAATCACACGCTGTTCGGAGCTGGGCCAAGGTGCGCAAAGACCGCGCTAACGTCACTTCACTGTCGCGCAGGGGGGGAGGGGGGAATACATATGTTCCATGCTCGGAGCTCCAAGCTTCAAGGCTTAGTTTGGCCGTCAGCGTTGTCGTGCCAAACAGCAGACATTGCGCTGTCAGCAAACGAATGCCCATGACGATCACGGATGAATAGGTCGGTATTCTCGGGAGTAAAAACGGTGACGATGCCCGAGGCCAATCAAGCAGGCGAACGCAACACAACGACAAGGAATGCGCATCGCACCGACCCGTCCTCCGTGATAACGAATCTGGTGCGATCTGCCCGTGAAAAGGGCCGCGTCGCATCAGCAAATACAGATCCCACGGGTGCGGCTAGGTGGAGGGTGGCGCACACCAGACGCGCGAGATGAGACCGTCACACAGGGGAGCGCATGGCGGCGAGGCGGTGAAGATGATAGGAATGTGTCTTCGCCATCTGGTCGAATGGCAAAGTGGGAGGAGGGGTGAGGTGTCAGACAGCCCAACGGCGGTTGGGGACAGAAGAAGCAAATCACAGAGCAGCTCCAACTGCGCCGCTGCCAACCAGTAGATGCGAAGGAGGGCGGGGATCCGAGCGACGCGACGCAACCGAGGGGCGGAAATGAGATGACACAAGATAAGGATGAGGAAAGGAAAAGAAACGTGGGATACTCACAATGGACGTCATAACGTCTGCAGGCCTAGGCAGGGATATGATGCAGCCTCAAACGGCCTGCTCCTCTCCACGCTCGTCCTGCCGTATATCCTGAACGTGCCCTGTCCCAGCACTTTGGTAACATCCAGCTGGTGGTTACGGTATGGACCAGCGTCACAATCTGGTGCCCACGGGTACCTAGATACGCCTTATTGATGGTGTTTCTGTGTTCAGTGTTTTGTGTATCTGTGTGATGTGAGTGTCTCTTGCTCACGCCTCTAACGCCCCCGAGTGACCAGCTGCACTGCTTACTCCCTCGCTATCCTGGGCGTGTCGGCACTTGTCTCTTCTGACCGCCGCCCCAGCCGGTTCAAGTGCCGTTGTTGGTGTAATCGCACTCGTCGCAATCTGGTGCTTGTGGTTGGCTGCGGTCGATTCTGTCCCAGGCTTCGACAATAACCCAGGATCGACCGGTGTGTCGGTTGTCGCGGTTCATGCACCAATGTAGACCACCCGCCACGTGAAAGGAAAACGAGCGATTTGCTTCCCCAGTACAGAGCGCAGTCAACTGTCACAATAAGACCCGGGTTATGTCCTTTAGATCCGTCGCGCTGGCTGCGCGCTTCCGGCGGAGGAATACAGGCAGGTAGGTACCTGGCAGGCTCGGTAGATCGGCCAGCGAACGGGCGACGAGATCGTGGCTTGGTTGCGCCGAGGAACGTTCTCACTCACTGGTACCTGGACCACGACCGAGGAGCTCGGAGTATATCAGGCGGGCAGTACGGGAGTGCAATGCGCGCAATATGTTAGAGGCGGATGTTGTTCTGGTTCTGCAAGCGTAGAACAAGCAAGTTTCGTATCCTCGTCTATATCGGGACAGTAGGTAGAGCAGCGGGAACGATAGTGTGTTGTCTGGAGGGGCTTCGGGTATGTCGATAGAGAGTGGTAGACTAAGATCGTGCTGCCACGACCAAAACGATTGGGAGGACGGCAGCAGAATAATCCGTTTCAAAGAAGGATGCGCGAAGAAAGAACAATCACTATGAAACTTTTGCGCACTGCTTTCCACGACCCAACACGTCACTCCTTTGGTGTGTAAAATTTCCTTCGAGACTCACGGGAAAATCTGGCGATGGGTGCCGCCCCAAGCAGCTCTTATTCATATTGTTATTACCCAACTGCGGAATACTAGTCTAGCGTTCGCATCGTCGGGCCCCTCTCCCACCAGGAGTAATAAAACGCTCCCATACTCCTCTCGGACCGCTGACGGAGGTGACGCCAATTACCAATGAGAGGGACAGGGCTCCTGGATGGCAGGACAGGCCGATGGTGCACACCTACAGTACCTACTAGGCTACTACTATTCAGAACGGCACCGGCGGGCCCTCAACGGGTGATGCAGCCGGGACTGGGCTATGCCATAAGGGGCTGTTTCTAGAAGAATGGCTAGAAGATGCAGGAATCGCAGCCCTGTCGAGTCTGGCACACCGGCTTTTTGTGGCCTCGTACTGGCTCCGGTTTATCGCGTGCTGAGCTTTGGGGTGGGTGCCCTGTTCTGTGGCCCGTGGGTGCTTGCGTGAGGTTACTCCGTACGGATTACATGCGACAGGGTTGCGACTTGAAATGCATGGTGGGTTCCAGGGGTCTCGTCTGTGTGGACCTAGTATCCATCTGTTTGCCAGAAGTCATTTATGTACGTCCGGAATTTTTCGAGCACGGAAATACCGGACGGGTGACTGCTGTATTTCACCACAACTGTTAGCCATCTCTCGCCTCTCAATCTCATACGTGAGTCGTATAGCACGCATGAAGAAACATAAGACCAACTCCTACCTTGATCCTCTCCCCTTAACCTATGAGTACTGGAGCGGGCGAGATCCTCAACAATGAAGAAACAGCCTGATAGACACCAACTAATAATGATGTGGCGTCTTTCTAGAAGGGAACGAGTTACTTGCGTCAGTTTCGAATAGGCAATCAAAGATGGCGTAGGACATGAACATCATCCGTGCTGAAAAAATCCAAGAAGCAGCTCTGGACCAAGTAATGGGATGTACCAGTTGTTCGGGCCGTGCTTGCCTAGTCAAGTAAGTGTTAACTTAGTAACAGGGCCTGGAAAATACTTACTTAAGTAAAGTATCGGCTGTTACTTTACTAAGTAACCACTATATACGTACTTTACTTAGTTACTATGCAAATATTAAGCTAAGCCTAGAATGGAAAGAAAAGTGGGACCAAAGTCACGTGATTAGACTTTATAAGGGTTGATTTTAAACTTTTTTTAAAAATAATATTATATAATAATTAATAATAAATCGATTTTTAACCGGATTAAAGCCGGAAATATAGTTTTTATATTAGAATTTAAAGCCGGATTTAATGCTTATTTTCCCCGATATTTCCGAAAAAAATCTGAAATAACCCGGTTTATTTACTATTATTAAAAAAAACTTAAAAATTAAAATAGCTTTATTTCTTTTAAAGACTTATGTAAAAAATCCGAAAAAACATAACTCGGATTAATTATATATATTCCGGACTAAAAATATTTTCTCCGGATTTATTCAATAACTTTCCGTTATAATAAACATTTAATTAATTATTTAGTTTTAAACCTTTTATATAATAAGCCGGATTAATTCGGATGTATTTCGAAAAAATCGGGGAAAACAAGCATTAAATCCGGCTTTAAATTCTGATATAATAACTATATTTCTAGCTTTAATCTAGTTAAAACTCGATTTATTATTAATTATTATTAATATTTTTTTTCTTTTTCTTTTTTTTTCTATATTATACCTCTAAATACAGCCCCACTTTTCTTCCTAATTAGGCTTAGCTAAGTAAACTTTTACTTAAGTATTACTTAGTAACGAGATTCCCGTTACTAATACTTACTTAAGTAAAGTATTACTTAAGTAAGTAGGATTACTAATAGTAATTTTCCATCCCCTGCTTAGTAATGGCTGTCATTGAGTCTGATGGGGAATCGATCGTGATAACCACGTTCTCACGAAGTCCGGTTCTGTCCGGGAGTCCCTGACAGACGCAGGGTAAAAAATAAACCACACACAGGTCGCATTGAATTTACGTGGGACGCTAACCCATTTGAGAGCGGCTGCAATTGAACCTATATGAGTACTGCTGAATAAATTCGTAAAAATTATCTAACAACGCGCAGAACATTAATAAAGCAAAGCGGTATTATTTAGAGTTAACTTTAGAATTTTAGCTATTTTATCTAGTAATCCGTGAGTTGTTAAAATGTGTGACTTTTGGTGAGGAATTGGTGAGGCATGGCTAGTGTGTGGTTTATTTTTTACCCTGCTTCTGCCCTGAGTCCCTTGCTCCAGAACTTCCGCCCCGACTTGTTACCAAGATTTGCAACTTCTGACAAGCAATGGGAACAAGATGACCCGGCACGTTAGGTGTCAAAATTGGCCTGACAAGTTTTTAGTGATGGAATTGTGGATACTTAATTTCCCCTACTCATGATATCGGAACATCTGGGTTTGGGTTACCAAGCGATATCCATCTCATTCACCGGCCTATGATTGTGATCCGTGCTGAGTACTCGGGATTCAAAGCCCGTGAATGTCACGACTTCGGACTGGCTGCCATCTTCACTGAGCCAAGGGACACAGAGATATCAATGGCCGGTTGTGTGACTTAGGACATACCCAAGATTATAGTACTTGTACGATGGTAACTCATTTACGTCGTCTCAACAGAACAGACCCTCTTTCCATCTCACAAACATACCTCTCGTTCATCAACTTGTTCTTTCTGGCCGGCGCGCCGGCACAGAGGCAGGAGGTGAGCGGTGCCCGAGAATCATACGGCGTACCTGTCCGGTACTAGCACGCAGTCGAGGGTTCCGCTGTGAGTCGTGAGGTCCAAAGCGCTGGGGGGCCGGAAACGGGGAAGTTGCTGCAAACCAAGGTGCATTAGGCGAACGCGCCAATGCAACGCATGGCAGCCTCGACTGCCAGGTGAGACGAATGCGTCAAACTATCTCGAGTCAAGGCAAGTGTACGTATGCGCGATGCGCCGATGACTTGGAGATTGCATGTGAAAGCACAAATAATCATCCTCTTGGCTGCATTCCTGCTGTCCCTCCTGTCCTCGTGGTTGTCGCCTGCATGCTTCTAGCTGCTTGAACCATGCTCGTCTCCTGGAGCCACGAGTCTGCATACAACCATTGCATTAGCATTCCCCATCATCTCATGCGACGACTTGTCGGTTCCGTGCCCCTTTGTTCTCTCTGTACTCGGCAGGACCAAGGCGGAGGTTGGGATCTCGATGCACGACGATTCTCAGTCTTTGCGCATAACTCTTTCCGATGAACAGGAGAGGACACAGCTGCAAGTAACTTCGATGCTGCTTCTCCATCGACAAACAGACACGCTCGCGGCCCAACCATGTCGGCGATAACCCCTGATCTCCCCTGACGTGCAGATAGTCACAATCGGAGCGTATCCACCCTCACCAGCTCTAATAATTACCCCGCCATTCGCAGCGTACCTAGATCATCACGACTGTGTTTCGATGAGGACTGCTACCTGTTAACCTGTGTCGCACTCGACAGGAGCTAGCTACACCAGGGTCGTCTCTGGTTGTGGAAGATGCCATGCGTTGAGACATCATCTATTCAGATCTACCTTACAATGATAACCACGAGCCCAATCCTTTCTCGGCAAAGGCCGTCTGCTATTAGGGAATATAACTAATGCAAGATATCGAAATCGAATACGAAATATCGTCACACAGGTCCGACCAGGTCGTCCGTCAGGTCGCAAAAATGCATAGTCGATACTTTGCATACGTCGGCTTAGTATCATGCAGCTCATCAACCTAGCCTGGTCAACTGGCCGGCCAAACTCATCTCTGCACCATAGTACTCGTAACGGTGCCTTAGACAATAGCAAATCTCGCACACGATCCAATGATCTGGTCCGAGTCCGACAATCCGATCTCTCAGATGACGGCCCGACAGCGGAGCAGCTCTATTCATTCGACATGAAGCTACGTACCTCACTTTGATCCTGTAGACTTTTTACTGAGAATACAGGCGCGCAACCCTGGCTCCAGATTTTGTGTATTATGCTTGTATTGTCTCCTTGCAATATTATCCACGGATCCCTCCGAACTGCCACATGTGGCCAAGCCCATCTACGAGGATCAATCGTATTACACGGCAAATTGTCCAGATCCATCTTCCCAAATGTTTGGGTGCGCATTTCTCGCTTCAAGGCAAAAGATCCGTGCACAGCGGACGTGCGTTATTACCCACGCTTGAGCTCTCATTTTACTACCCGGCTGCTATGATGCTCAAGAGACTAATATAGAAACAGGGGATATACGCTAGTCGAGAACATTTGATAATCAAGATTTTGACAGGTCGGAATGACGCCCTATGAGCGGCCACGTTCCTTAGACTGGTTTGAATGCTTCCATGGCGTGTATGTGAGAAATTGGCCGCGATTTCCAATTCAGCTCGTGGACTATCAGGGATCCAACTCCTCAAGCAAGCATTGGTCGTTCCCTCGTCCTTCCCACGTGGGATTCACAGTACAAGGCTCAGTTGTCAGTTGTAACTTGTACATCTGCAACCTTGTCCATGCGCAAAGAACCCTCCAAGACGACGTTGTGGTTCTGCACTTTGTAACCGATTCATCCCTTCAACCCTGCCATGACGTCTCTTTTGCTCCCACACAATTGGTTCATCCGGATGGAATTGCTCGGTCCCTCTCGAGAAGACGCCCCGAAGTTCCGGGGTGCATGAGACTGGAGACACGTGCCAGGCTCATGGCTAGAGACGCGGGACGGAATGTAACCCCACGGATGAAACCGGCGATGAGGAAGGTGAATCGACCCGATCAGGTCAGAGACCTGCCTTCCGTGGAAGTTCACTACCATCGGCGTTGTCGCGGTCTTGACTCAGATTCTGGGATAGACAAGCTTTGAGAAATTCACACCCTCCGTTTGTCATGAAGATCGTTGGAGTGATACCTCCTGTTACACATGTTGAATGGTGCGCCCTAGGGCGATCAATTGCCAGAGGATCTGGTGTTGCTTCATCCTCAAACGTCCTGTCCATCATTCCTCTGCATCATCGACCGTCCAGATCTTGGGCGGGCCGCACCCCGTACTCGCCATCACCGCCTGTCCGGGGTCTATTATAACTCCAACCCATGGGTCAGGCTTGGATAAACCCGGAAAGACGCCGACATCGCTAGCCTTACGGCATCTACGAGACGAAAGTACACCGGCGAAAAACATCGACTGCATTCGGCAGCGTCGGATTCGGCCTTGCCGACCTCGGTGATGGAGTCTTGTGGTTTTGGGAAGAAACATAGAATCACTCGTCTATGCTTCAAGCGATGTTTATGCATGATGTCCGAGTTTATTACTACATCCCTCCCGGTCTTCAAGGCGGCTATGGGGGAACAGGTGACACTAAATCTGCAATATGCATGTGACAGAGGGAGTTCATCCCATGTTCATGCAGTATGCTTGCTCATCAGCGCCGGCGGATCTACTGTACACGCTGGTATCCCTGAGAAGCTGGCAATCTTGTTTGCATATGTATCGAACTCCTCTCCGTTCCAGTGAAGGTAGGTTCTGGGTAGGTGGCAGAATTGTCAGTGACGGGTTTTGAATTTAGCCGATTCGAAGATCGACGCTCGCTTAAGCTAAACCTCGTCCAGTGTGGACGGAACGGGTTTATGCTCGGCTTGAGCATACGTCTGACATTGGCTTGGCATCTTGATTGGGATTGACTGCAAGGGAACTTCATTTAGGTCATTAGCTGATTATGCGAGCTTTCCTGGATTTTGTGCAATGGCATGAGGACTACAACGTGAACAGCCCCAGGAATTGAGTGCAAAGCGACGAGTCTTTCTTTTCCAGCATACTATCAGATGTCTAACCATACGATTTCATGTCCAACCCGAATCTCCCACTGTGTATAATAGCTCACCAATTTTCCCCCATACACTCGGCTCAACGCCCGTATTCTCACGAGAACGGCGACTTAGGCTTCTCTAGTAACTTCCCATCAAGCTCGATATCAACCTTCTCGTTGTAAAAACACAACGCACCAGCTACACCCGCACACTCAAGCTTAGCCGTCTTATAATACCAAACGATATCCTTGTATGTCTTCCCATCAACCAGGATATCATAGTAATTAGCTTCACCCTTATAAGGGCATTTCGTAACCGTGTCGCTAGGCCGGAGAAATTTAGGATCAACCGCGGATGCGGGTAGGTAGAATCTTGTGGTAAACTCGTCTCGTACAGATGAAGCGCACCCGCGTTCGCATTCGCTACTTCAGTCCCGGCAAGGAGGACTCGTACGGGACGCGAAGAGAAAACGACGTCGACCCGTTTGAATGGGTCCTTGGGGTGCACGTCTATGCGGCTATCTTCCTCGAACCAGGCGTCTGCGGCGCTGAACTCGACGCGGACGAGGTTTGATAGAGGAGAGTCTCCACCTCCGAAGACGATGACACGGTCTGTGGAGGCCCCGCCTGCGTTGAGTTTGGCGAGTTTATAACCCTCTTGACTCTGTTCCTCGGGATATTCGAGTACACCGTTCTCGAAGGCCGCCAAAGGCAGATAGTAGGAAGGATAGTATGCATGCTCCCAGAGGAGTTGTGCCTCCGTTGTATCTGCGACCCATCGCCCGCCAAACTGTATCCGGACGCGGCGCGGAGACACCTGCAATACCTTCACGGGCCCATTCTTGAGCAGCGAGCGAGCCAGTTCATCTAGATTCTGAGGCGGACCGGCTGGTGGCATTGTCTTGTTTCTGTAGGTGATTTGGTATCCGAATATCTCAAGTTTTCGTCGTTGAAAAACGTCAAATACTGAAAACAGAAGAACACCGTACACACGCCAACATTGGCACAATGATACAATTAGACCAAAGCCGAGATGGGGAATCCGGTGATGAGGAATCAATGCTTACAAATTAGACTTTAAGCTTTCCGTTCCCCTGGGTCGATGATCCGGGCCGCGGGGTAGTTTATGGTGATGAGGTCAGATCCATTCCGAGGTCAAACTTCAGAAATGGAAATTGGTCTTTTACCATCGCAGACTTATGCATCTCATCGCTGGACAGGAACCCTTATACCTCCATACTATCAACTCTACATAGCTCCGATATATATCGACTCGACCTGCAAGGGTTTACTTTGGGATAATATCATGCGCACCGTATAATCACGAGCTGTTCAGTCAAACACATATTTTAGCAAAGGTAATTAAGTGTGGTTCTCGTTACAAGTAGCTGCTGCTACCTATATGTAGTTCTCAATACACCTTGGAGCTATGTATGCCATCATGTCGCCTCCTCTATCTCTAAGCAAAGTGAAGCAAATGGGTATCTTTAAAGTCATCATGCCGTAAACGGATCCTGCCGTGCCGAACACCTTTTTCCTTGGCTCCCTGAATGACAATCCCTTATTTTCCTGTTATCCACGCCTAAGCAATGCGATGATGCTATGAAAACGAAATGCAAAAGGTGGGTGTATGTGGGAGCACCTGTCCATCCTATTGCTCGATACACTGACGGAATGCACTTATTGATCGTGTGTGGATGCTGGCCAAAGAAGATGCAAGATCTGAGTACTAGTCTCAGTTATGGAGGGGAGCACCGCCGGCCGAGTCATCACTGCTGTCGCCGTCGTCTCGAGGCTGTGGCTGCGAGTGAGCTCGAGATGGCGGTTTCGGGCGAGACTGCGGAAGAGACTGTGGCTGAGTACGGGGAGGCTTCTCGCTGAGCAAGTGTCGTCCAGAAGAGTTTCGCGGGTCTCGAGGCGAGGATATTGTAGGGGTGTGTCTGAAAGGAGACGGGCCCGTTAGCATGTGATTCACTCGATAAGCAGATTGTGATGAGAAAGCTTCTACCTCGAGTTAGAGCGTGTCATGCGCAACACCTTTTCGTCTTGAAACTCGTTCTTCTCAAGCCAGTGTTGGCGTAACACATGGTAGATGAATGCGAATTGAGTCTCCGCCTGGACCATTTGTTTCCGTTGTTTCCGAAGGTTATTAACCATATTGTAGACAAGGTCTTCTTTATGGGTCACAAGTCTGGGATCCAGAAGATTCATGTTACCCGAGTCGATCTCCCGCATCAGGGTCTCAAGTGCAATGAAAGTGCCACTTCGACCGACACCAGCCGAGCAGTGGATTATTCTGGGGTTGTCAAATGCACCAGTGTTCAAGCGACGAGAGAACTTCATAAGTTCAAAGAAGCTAGCCCAGTCCTCCGGCCGGGGCGCACCAAAGTCAGGCCACTTGCGATAGAGGAGATGCCAGACAATCATGTCAGAACGTCCCTCGACCTTGAGATTAAGCTTGCGCACTTGGATAGCACCTTCGCACTTCTTGACAATGCTAGTGCATTCGACTGTTGCACGGAAGCCATCTTCAAACTCATCCTCCAGCCCAATCTCGATCGCAGGGGCGCGGGGATCGGCGGGAAAGTAAGGAAAGCACTTCTCGTTGAAGTGCTCGTAGGGTTCGGTCAGCATGACAATTACGGCCGGGCTGCTCAACTGCTCGGCAACCATACGCCAGGCATGCTCGGCAGTGTTGATCTTGGGTCCTTGCATGGCGATGTATCGGAATGGCGGCTGTTCATCGGGTCGCATGGGGGAGCGAGCGATAATCGGCGAGGCATTGATATAGTCGACCTTGTTGTCGGGCACGTGGAGCCGGACACGGTTGTTCTCCCAAGGCTGGATGTTCGTGTAGCGGTCGAGGTACTTAGCCTCGGGAAGCGTTACGGGTGCGAACTCGTGATCGGGACCGCCCTGTGCTCCACCCGAGAGGCGCATTCTCTCGTTCCAGGTGAGATCTTGGAACTTGTTCTTGATTTCTGCATTAAGACACTGACATTAGCATTATTCATTACAAAGCAAAGCTCGCAGAGGGCTGCATGGTATCTTGCGCACCATGGGAGAGGATACATACCTGTGTCAGACAAGGTCAAGAAGAAAGGCATCTGAGGCTTTGGGCCCCGAAGAGTCGGGCTGTTGACGCCATGAAGACTCCTGTTCGCCATGTCACCGTCGGCAGGGAGAAGCGATTGGTTGTTGGGGCCAATGCCGAGCGAGCTGGAAGACGGCTCCAGGGCAGGCAGCGCAGAGGGTGCAGGCGACGGACCCTTCTCCTTTTTGTTGCTCACGCGCAGGTTGCTGAGGCCTGAAAAAAGGCCGCCGTGTGGTGAGTGTGATGCAGCGTCGGTGGCTGGAGGGGTGGGATTGGCAGTCGGATTGGCAGCCGGTGGCGCAAGCGAGCCCGCAGAGCTGGTTGAGGCTGGTGAGCCGCCGCGGGCTGCAGGGTCCGGGGCCTCCTCGTCCTTCTCCTTATCCTTCTTGCGCTTGAATCGCGCGGTGAGGTGGTCCATGGTCACAAAGCTTACACTTTTTGCTTCTGTCAGCTGGTTAGGGTGGTCGGGGAGTGTGATGAATGTGAGGCGAGGAGACTGTGACATTAAGAGAGACAACGGACTGCCGTCGGGCTCCGGTATGTGCTCACGAGAGTGACGAGACGGGTGCTCTGCCGCCTGCGGACAAGAGAGTGATGGAATTGGAAATACCTTATGGCTATCGAAAGGGATCAGCAGCCCCAAGACCAAGGATTGAACGGTTACGGTAAGAACGCTGTGCAGGGGAGACACAGGCGAGACAGGAAGAACAATGCAGTCGAGCAGTGATGTAAGATGTACAGGGCGTAAACTGTATCGCGGAATGCTAACGAGAGGAGCCGCGACGCGCTATCCAAGCGTCTTAAGTCTCCTGGGGTATTGTGACTAGTGGCGCGCGATCACAAGATGGCTCAGGCAAACTGTTTTTAGGGACAAAGACCTCCGACCACAGCTGAAGACAATGTCACTTAGGTATGCTCGCAAGCTTAGGGGGTCGCAAGACAGGAGAGGAAGCGACAAGGCCGCTTTACGATCTCCGACACAATGCTTTGAGCCTTCACAGGGGCAACAAGGGCATAAAGGCTTAGGTTTGGAGCCGCGGAAACAGAACAATAACAAAAAGGGGTGCCCTGCGCAAGCTCACAAACTTGCTCATAACATGGTACCCATGCATCAAAGCTCACCGGGTGACCATGCGGGAAGATTGCCACGATCTCCCATTGACCAGTACAGTGATGAGTTGATAATCACGGCAAAGCCTGTCACTGACACCGCAACGGATATAGGGCTGGCTACCTTAATCATATCGGTCTGTCAATTAGGTACATACCTAGTTGAGCCCCTATCAACCAAAGAGGCATAGTCCGGTCAGGTTGTCTCTATCTCTTGTGTAGATATCATGAAGGCACCCTTCATGAGGTTCGACCTTACCAAGCACCAAAGATGATGAGGACTTCCTTCATTTACTATCAATTGCAAAGAATGAGCAATGGCCACATGACAAAGCAGATACTCTGATAACGAGAGTAGTCCGCACGGATACAGTTCTACACATTCAGAATTTAGAAACATCATGTTGGTCACGATGGATCTCACTGTCACCGTACTGTATTTCAGCCCCTGACATCAGAAACCCAAGGTAGTGTAGGTTTCCCTCCGGCTTTCAGACTCTGGTGATCATTGCCTTGCAACACCTAGGTCTATCCTCACTCGCAATGGCAACTTGGCAATGCACCTAGTTTAAACCAATCCTTCCGCATTACACAAGGAGGGTTACATCCGCGCGGCTCCCGCGAACTGCCAAGAGCTATCGAGTCCCAATCATCAAGTTCCACATGTGACTTCACATTCCACTTGTTAGGTCTTACAACTCTTGTCCTAGATCCACCTGGGTCTTGGACGTTACACGTACATAGAAAATCAAGTTCCAGCCGAGTTCCAGCTCGCCAGCCTCATTTCACATTTAGCGTGTGCCAAGGGCAGCTGACCTGTCAAAGTATGAGATCATGGACATCCATGATCCATCAGAGCTCTTTCTCCTCGGGATAGGCTGACATGTCTTGGCAAGTGGCCCACGCGTCCCGAAATAAGTCTAAGCAATATCGGAACCGTCGGTGACAATCCCCGCCAACATTAAGCTTTTATAGGGTCCTACTACTACCTCGTCAGCCAGAATGGGGCTTACAAAGCACAGTCATTGAAAACCTTAGCTCTGGATTTGAACAGCCAGTTGTGCAAAACTCTTGACTTATTGTCGAAATCGTATATAAGATCATGTAGACAAGACTTATAGTGAGAAGTCTCAGCTCGATATCTACGAATCATACGGTATAGGGTGTTTGCCATCTGAGAGCCGCGAAAGCAAGAACGCTACTAACTAAGGCTAACCTCTAATGTACCTAGGACTCAAACATACGTGATGATTTATCTAATGGGGTTCATACAATTGTTTTTCGCAATGACCATCTGGATATTATTCGCTCGAAAGTGCTTGATATCCGTTGTATACAACCTGCAACACAATTCAAGCTCTCGATCCCTTTGATAGCCGTTCATCATATTCCTTGCGAGAGGGCTCAAGTTACGCTTCCGTCTTCGGCTCCGTTAATTGTTAGTGCAGCCCGAGCATCCTTCTGAACCAGAGGAGATAGTTCCTCCGCAACCACCACACTTAGTATCTCCACCGCAGCCGGACATTTTACTTCGTAGTAGATAATGCTAAAGTATTCAATAGGAGTTTGGTTTTGACGGGTTTGTCGGAATCTGTCGGACTGAACATGTTAGCCGGCAGAGAGACATGATTATTAGCAAATAAAGGCAGTTCGTTATTTGCTCACGAGATTGTTGTTTAAGGCAAATATAAGGGTTCAAGTCCTTTAACATAGTTTGAACTTTGTTTCTTCTGAATCTTGGAGACTCTGCGATCTTTGTATTATTTGGATCCGCCAGAGATAGCTCCTAAACAAATCACTGGGAGAATAGTCATTTCGGCGTAGTGGAATCTTGTAACACTCCGATTTTGAGAAGAATATAGAAATATGTCCTCTTTAACCCGACTCAAATAGAGGTGTTGTGATGCATATACAAACTATCAAATTGTAACCAGAGTTGTGCTCGGACGGTCAGTGACGCTACATGTGAAGCGCATGTCAAACCCTTTCTACAAGTCGATGTTCCACTTCAGGACTCTGACAAAGAACTATAGGTATGATGAACCATGAACCTATCATTGCTTGATGAACACTGCTTCGTCATGCTCTACAATTACAAGCTTGCTAGTAATCTCAGAATTGACCTTGAGACAGTTCGTCTAATAAACATGTATCTCGACATGTATAGAGCAAGATGTATTACCGTACAGACAGTGATGTCTGCATAGTTCGATGTGCTATGACTTTTCATCTAATCGTAGCTATACTATGAGCCTATGCAGAAAAAGCACTCAACTGCCCATTATTGGCGATGACATTTGCTGTATGGCCCCGAGTGATAATGTTTCTGATATGGAAAAGTGGTATATACAATTCATGGGCTCATAAATACATATAAGATGTGTAACGAATCTCTGCTTTCCAAAACTGTGTCTACACGAATCCCCGATCGGCAAATTTCTTGGGTACTTCAACTGTCTTGGAACGGAGATACTCGCAAACGTTCTTACCAAGGGTATCGAGTGTTGAGCAGGCGTCGTACCCACGGTCGAGGTGGTCGTGCATGAGAAAGTGGACGGCCCTGATATTTGGCATCTCAAACCGATCAATTTTGTGCGCCTTGACGCCCTCCTCCGGCCCAAGGAGCTCTCTGATCTTCTCGACGGTGAGAAGGCTGCGGAGCCAGTCCCACTCATCATCGTGGCGGACAAAGAATCCGACATTTGCGTCACTGCATTTATCGCCGGATCTCCCGAGAACGACACGGCCTAGTGGGAGACGTACCGTAGGGCCGAATGAGCTGAGCTCAACCGGGTTGGCCGTCTCGTAAGAAGGCTGCTGGCGATCGTATGTCCTGAATTCAGGCGCAAGCTCCATGGTGATTGTCTTAGGCGCACCGTCCCAGAGGAAGTGAACCTGTTGGGGAATGGCAGACTGAGGGAGAAGGGCGGGATGATACTCGTAGTAAGGCTTGCCCTCAGCCAGGCGAAAATCATTGGTGAGCGACGCACCCGGACAAGACATGAGGAAACTAGTCATGCTGCGACGGAAGAATCCATCCGGGTTGCGCATGCGGAGGAGGTCGCGGTCGTTTGACTGTGCGAAGCAACGCAGGATGACCGATGAGACATCTTGATTGCGGCCATCGATGGGAGCGGTACCGATCTGTTGGAACTCAAGCTTGGTGAACTTTTTCAGTCTCTCCTCGCCAAATTCGTATCTGATCTGGTCTTCGGTCCACTTGCACTTCTCTTCGATATCGAGACCGCACATAACGACGTGGTACTCGGCTTGCCACCCCGAGAACCCGGTGATGCCGACTTTTGTGGTTGGCGGTGGTGGAAGACCACGAACGCCTGAAACTTTGACTTGATTCTCGCCAACCTGCTCAAATCTAATATTTTCGAGCTGAGCGGTAACGTCGCAATTGTAGTATTGGGGACCTTGGATCTCATAGCACAGCTGGGAGGTTACAGACGCGACGGATATCTCACCACCAGTATTCTTTTCTTTGTACATCACGCCCTCACCCTTGTTATCAATAGCGCAGATGGGGAACCCCAGATTTATATGATCACCTCTCTTGAAAATGTCTTTGAAATTGGAAGAATAACCTCCGGAGACGTACGAGGCGCACTCGAGGAGATGGCCAATGACAAGAGAACCGGCAAGCTCGTCAAACTGGTCATTTTTCCACTGGTGCCACCATCTTACAAATGTTAGAATCCTTGGTGTTCTTTACAGGGCTTGTGGGAACTTACGCAGCTGCACCAATGATGGGCGAGGCGTCGGAAACACGGCCGCAGATGACAATATCAGCACCTTCAGTCAAGGCTCGAGCAATACCAAGACCGCCAAGGTAGCACTGAGCAGTGATAGGTTCTAGTCCCCATTCCTCAACAGATCTGTCGTGCATTAGACTGCGGAATTTCTCGCCCTTGGTGAGCAGGTCTTTGACTGCGTCAGTCGCGTCGTCACCGGATACCCAAGCGACTTTCAGGTTGACACCTTTGGCTTCGCATTTTTGCTTAACCAATTTGGCCAAGATCTCAGTATCTGAAGCACCGGCGTTGACGGCTAGTTTGACGCCTCGGCGCGCCAGATCTTCAATGGCGGGCTCGAAGCAGTCCATGAAGTTTTCCGCAAACATGGCATGCTCAACTTGCTCCTCGAAGGTGAGTGCCCTGCCTTGTAATTCGGCCTTCTTCCGCTGTTTACCGGTACCATGGATCGTCATGGTCATCTCGGAGAGCCAGTCGCCAACGATGACGTCGACATCTTCATTCTTTGCAAGATCCGCGATGGCTCGGACACGGTCGGAGAAACCACCGGAGGCTCCGGCAACGCGGACAGGTCGACGGACTGATGGAGACATGGCGAGGGAAGTATGCTCATGTATAAGGAGGAGAGCATGGGACTAGGTCGCCAAACCAGATATGCCAATAGTCAAAGGGGCACTCGGCCCCTTAAAAGCTCTCGGCTTCATGCTGTAGACCAGGACTCACACCAGCTTATGGGCAAAGATATCCGGGCGTGGCTGAAGGCATCGAAGGACCGGTGTTACCTCTTTCCGCAGCCGCGAGGAGGACCCATCGTTCACTCCAGGCCGTGGATCCTGTACCCCACCATGAGGGCCGAGGCAGTGGAGGGGGCGTGCGCGAGACGGGCGGTCCCCCAAAGCCGTCGCCAGGGTGGTGCAATTATCCGGGGTTGTGCAATAGATTTCCACTTCGTCGATAATAGTATAAAAGATCCAGAAATCGCAATCACGGGGGCCCTTAGCCAGGCGGGATGCATTGTGTCCCTAGACTCCTGATCTCTCTCGCACGATGAGGAATAACGACTTGGATTTAGGCGCCCTACTATCCGTTCCCAACGCCCTTTCATTCGAGCCAGCTGTGAGTAATTATAACCTAAAGTGCGTGCATCTTTTTCTCAATTCGACCTCCCAACATGGAGCTGTCGAGGTTATGGCTCCAGTAAGCCACAACTACAAGCAATGCTTCCGGGATTGGGCTTGCAACCGCTATACTCCCTGATTCCAGGGGAGCACTTGCCGATAGCAAGTGGTTAAGAGGATGCTCTAGGCGACGCAAAAGCGGCCAGCCATGTTTCGCACAGCGGTGCTCAGACCCTTACATTCGTCGTACATGTTTACAGTGTCGAATTAGTCGAAAACTAGGTTTTAAGCAAAGATCGACGAAGTTTGCTCTATTAAACAGAGCAGCCAAGGTCTAAAGTCTTAACAGATCACGGAGCCGAAGCTGAAGATGAGAAATATTGGAGTTTCATTCTGTCAATCTCGCCGGAGTCATCGGCTGCCTTCGCGGCATGGGGCACACGGCGGAGCTCACTACATGGGTCGCCTCCCTCTCGTCGGAAGATGCATCGTTCATACCTGGTGACTGCATCTCTGTTGAAGATGGCTATAATAGTTGAGAATCTTCGCCTCTCTGATGGTCATGGCCCGCATTCGACTCTTGTTGAGGAAGCAAACTTTTCCTTTGTTTCTGTTAATGTACTGATGATAACT
Source organism: Xylariaceae sp. FL1019 (assembly GCA_022578705.1). Lineage (NCBI taxonomy): Eukaryota > Fungi > Ascomycota > Sordariomycetes > Xylariales > Xylariaceae > Xylariaceae sp. FL1019. The sequence continues at coordinate 54,833 of MU391975.1, read as the reverse complement.
TCTTTTTGACAACCGGCTAATTTTGCGAGATAAGTTAGCTATTAGTCGCCGGTGGTAAATAATCTGTAAAGCGTTAAATGAATACTCCTGTTTCGATCACAACCATGTTGGCATCCCATCTGTGGACCCCAATCCCCTTATGTTGACGCCTACCCTGTAACGCCTCTCTGATGAGAGTTCCGGATATCAATAGCCTGATCTAGTTCCGACATTCCCAGTGTTCCCATCAACTCTCACCCTTGATTTCGAAATCATTATGATGAAATGAGGATAGCTACCCTAATCTCAAATGATTCTGCAAGGAAAGATCATTTCGGATTTCAAGTGCAAAACTCTCGGTGCGCGTCAAAACAACTTAAGTTTTCTTGTCCTTCGGATTTCTCAAATGGTTGGTTGATAGGTGTGTTTGTTCACTCGTGGGTCTCGCAAGTAAATGTGCTATTTTGTATCTAAATCTCCTTCAGCCGAATGAACGATGGGAATTTTTTCCATGTAGAGTAAGGCTCAATGATCTTGCAGTAACCCGTGTAAGTCCCCAGTCCCTGCCCCGTCGGCAATGACCACATAAACCGCGTCACCATGTGGCAGAGAAGCAGCTGTACAGTCACCTAATGTGTTGAATCTTTGGAGGAACATCTTCTGACGACTGAAACCATGGTATGCAGTCGCCGGTCGAGTGCTGTATGCCTTCAACAGTAGATGATAATCATATTCCAATAAGCAGGTCAAAATGGTGGGTAGCACATCATTTAGATTGCTCGCCCAGCTGGACGTACTCTTCTAGTACATCTTGCAAATGATTATATACACTGACCCGAACAGCTAGCCAGAGCCAGCCAGAACCAGCCAACCCAATCCTCGACTCATATCGGACGAGAGTGCGCGTTGGAGCAGCTGAGTTGTTGAATAACCCATATCAAAACGCAAAACCCGCAATCCCCGGAGCCCTGCTCTGATCGGTGAGCAGAGCTGGTTGCAACGCCTGATGAAATGCATATGCAAGGGGTATTCTAATGTCCGCAAGTTCTCTCTTTTCTTTTCTTTGACTCCGTGACCCATAACCATAAAACCCGTATCTGTCTGCCACCTTGGAGAATGTTGAGTGGCCCCTGTTCTTTCTCTCTAAAGCCTGCCGCCCACTCGTCTAGGTTGAACCGCGATGCATAACTCGTTTCGTGACCGTGACTCCGCTGAAAACAAAGGATAGGAAATTACTTAGATAGTAGAGACATCAATTAAATGCCGGCGTCAACTCTCCAGCCCTCGACGGGAAGAGGGAAGGTCTGACTCCAGGCAGCAACCTCCTTCTTGAGTTCGGCAATCTTGGCAACCTCGCCACTGGTGACCTTGGCGCGGAAGTCCTTGAGCTTGTTGGCCTCCTTGGGAAGCTCAGACTGGATCTGCTTGCAGAGCTTGACGGCGGTGTCAATGTAATCAGCGACACGCTCGAAGTCCTGCTCGCTGAAGCCACGGGATGTCATGGCGGGGGTACCGATACGAAGACCGCCAGGAGTCAAGGCAGACTTGTCACCCGGGACAGCGTTCTTGTTGCAGGCAATGTTGAAGTTCTCCAGAACGGCCTCAATTCGGGCGCCGTCGAGGGCCTGTGGTCGCAGGTCAATGAGAACCATGTGAGAGTCGGTACCACCGGACACCAAGGTGTAGCCCAGAGCCTTGAACTTGGTCTCGAGGGCCTTGGCGTTGGCGACGACCTGCTTCTGGTAGGCCTTGAACTCAGGGGTGGCAGCCTGCTTCAACGCAACGGTCAAGGCGGTGATGGTGTGGTTGTGAGGGCCACCCTGGTGACCGGGGAAAACAGAGAAGTTGATCTTCTCCTCCAGATCGTAGTTGATTTCCTTCCCGGTCTTGTCGTGGCTGCGAACACCCTTACGGAAAAAGATCATGGCACCGCGGGGACCACGCAGCGACTTGTGTGTGGTGGTGGTGACAATATCAGCGTAGTCGAAGGGAGTTTGGATACAACCGGCGGAGATCAGACCAGAGATATGAGCCATATCTACGACGAGGTAGGCACCAACGGAGTCGGCAATCTTGCGCATGCGAGCGTAGTCGATCTCACGGCAGTAAGCGGAGGTACCGGCGACCAGAATCTTGGGACGGAAAAGGCCAGCGTTCTCCTCGAGCTTGTCGTAGTCGATGATGCCAGTCTCAGTGTTTACGCGGTAAGGCATAGTCTGGAAGTAGGTCGAGACAGCAGAGATCCTGCGAAGTTGTATAAGCTGAGTGTTCAAGACAAAGATGCGGGCGGCCGATACTCACTTCCTCGTGGGAGTCTGATAACCGTGACTCAAATGGCCGCCGTGAGGGAGATCAAGACCCATCAAGCGGCCACCAGGAGCCATTAGAGCCTGGTAGACCTGCAAGTTGGCAGGGCTGCCACTGAGGGTTTGGACATTGACGCCCCATTTGTCGGAGTCGACATTGAAAGCGGCGAGAGCACGCTTCTGGCAGAGAAGTTCGATCTCGTCGATGTGCTGGTTGCCACCGTAGTAACGAGCACCGGGAAGACCCTCGGAGTACTTGTTGGACATGGGAGAGCCTAGGGCGTCGAAGACGGCACGGGACGTGACATTTTCAGAGGCAATGAGAATGATAGACTCCCTCTGGCGCTGGATCTCATTTTTCTAGCAGGATGCGTTAGTCGGAAGCAACGCTGGCAGAAGAATTGCATGTACTTACCATAATCTCAGCGACCTCGGGATCGGAGTCGACAAGCGACTTCTCGAGCATCTTTTCAACAATTAGCGGACGTGAGGTTCTACGGGCGAGCCACACATGGTTGGGTACGACTAACGTCCTTGTGCTCCTGAGAGAGGGAGTAGGTAGCCATTGCGACTTAGTGATGGACGCAATCGAGGGGGTATCAAAGGGGAAGAAGCAAGTCAAAGGGCTGTATATCGTCAGGAATACAACTCGAGAAGATGTAGTTGGGGAAGGGAAGAAAAAGTTGAGATTGTAAGCTTGAAAAGCAAATGGTTGGGATGGTCAGAGAACGAAAAGTGGCGCGGGGTTCGATTTCACGTAAAAAGATATTTCTACTAAGCCATGGTCGAGAGTCGAGTCTGGACTTGAAGAGGCGGATCGAGGGACCAATTCCGGCCAAAACTTCTGCACCGATGACGGATGGCGGGGTGCCCAACCCCTGCACCAGCAGCCCAGGCGACCCAGGCTTGTTGCGTCTCACCGCCCACAAATAGTAAGCGACCCGCGGGTCGCCGCGGACCTGAGTCGCCTGCAGTGTGCAGTGTGCACAACGTCCCTTTAGGTATTCTGTACTCGCCCCGACAAACGTCTCTGAGAGGCTCGAGCAGACTGCTCGAGGAGGTCTCTACGGAATACACTTGGAACCCTGATGGCTGGCTATCTGCTTGGACTACTAGACACGTCACCAACCCCTGCTACCCAGGGCTTGGGCTATTAATTAGCAAAAAACAGGGAATATTCGCTCTAGCGGCTATATATTAAAAATGTATATAAATTAGCAAAAAGATAATGTATTTATTTTATTTTGCATATTTTTAATATTTAGTCTCGGTATTATTATAACTGTTTTAACGTTTTATATAATAGCCGTTTTTTAACCTTTTTAACTACTATTTATTAAAATGTATGCTTTTAGGCCTAAAAACGCGATTTCCGTTATTTTTTACTATTTAATATTAAATAATAAAAGTTAAATATTCGATTTTTGTTAATATCGGTTATTTTTGCTATTTTAAAGATATAAAAGTTAAAAAAAGGGTTAATTATTAATTATATATAGTTAACCCTTTAACGTTATATTATTATCGTTAGGCTATATTATTTTACTTTTTAAGTTTTTATTAAAAAAAGCCTTTTTAACGTTTTTAGCGTTTTTTTAACGCCTTTGTTAATTATTTTTAACTATTATAAAGCTAATAATTTACGCTTTATACGGGTTTTTGCCTTTAAAACTGTAAATAAAGCCGCTATTAAAGCGTTTATTTACGTTATTTTGTTTAATAATCGGTAATTTAATGCTTTTAAAAGTATTTAAACAAATATTTTATCGAATAGTTCGGTAAAAACCTTTGTAAAGTTATTTTTTAAAGCTTTTAAAAAATTAAAAAGTAGTATTTTTTTACGTTTTGTAAAAATCTTGATTTTAGTTTTTTAAACTATAGTTATACTATTATTTACGTAGCGTAACCTTATTTGTAATTTTTTTTATACGTAAAAAAACGTTTTAAAAGCATTTCCGTTATTTAAAAGGCCTTTCGTTTATTAAATATAATATTTAAACCTTTAAATAAACCTAAGTTTTCGAATAGCTTTAATTTATTTCCGTATAATAACTAGCCAAACTTTTAAAACACGGCCTTTTAATAAATAAGCCTTTTAAAATAGTTTAAAAAATCTAGTCCGTTATTTAGCCCTTTTTACGCTATTGTTAATAATAACACGTAGTTTAATATTTTTAAAGCTTAAAAGCCCGATATTGCCTATTATTATACGTTAATTATTACAAAAGTCCTTTTATAAAACGGCTAAACGAAAATTATTTACTTTTGCCGTTACGTTAACTTTAATAAAAGCTAAAACACGTAAAGCCTTATTAGTTTTTTTACGTACGTATAATATAAAAAGTAAAAAAAGTGTTTAAAGTAATTTTATATATTTCTAAGCGCTAAATTACGTATTTATCGTAATATTAAAGCATTTTTATATTTATCGCCGGCGTTAATATAGTAGCTTAATTAATCTTTTTACGTAGTAAAAGCGTTAAAAAGCATAAAATAACGCTTTATAAAAGCATTTGCTTTGCCCCGTCGTTTTTAAATAGCGCTAAGTAACTAGGTCGCTAATGCCAAAAATATAATATTAGCGCTAAAAATAAAAAGTTATTAAAATAGTTTAATATAACTTAAAGGCTTTAAAGCTATATACTTATCGATTTTTAAGCTAATAATATAATATTTTTGCGAAAAATACGGTTTTTAACCTATTAATAACCTGTTAAAAAGTCCGATTTACCGTAGTTATAAGCCTTATTATATATAAAAGTTATTAACTATTATTAATAGCAATATTTTAACACTTTAAAAAGCTAGCGATTTAATAACTGCATTTTATATATAATATATAATAATAACGGTAAAAATAAAATATAATAATTTTTAATATATAGTTAAATTTTTTTTATTAAATAAATAACGTAGTTATTAAATATTAACAACTTTTATTACTTAAAATCGACAAGCTTAATAAAATAATAAAAATATTTTATTTATTCGAGCGTTATTTAATTATTTAACTAGCTATTTTCGCTAACGGCGATAATAATATTAGTTTTAAAGTTATTTTTAACCTAAAATCGAAAAATCCGGTACTTAAATAGTACAATAAAAAGTAGTACGGCATCCCTAGCAGCTAAAATAGTCTTTATCGCAGTAATTAAAATTTAAAAATTAAAATTAATTAGGTATATCGCTAAACGGTTAAAATAAATCTATAACTAAACGTTTTTTACGTATTTAATTTTTATAAACGTTTTATTTATATTATACTCGAATTTAAGGCTAAATTTATATTACTTACGAAATTTTTTTAAACGGTCGAACTAGGCCTTAACTGTATTATAATTAAAAACCAGCTTTTAAGCGACTACTATAAACTAACCGCGAAATCTTTTAAATAAGTTTTTATTCCTTTTAAGCTACCTTATAGCCTATTTTTTATTAAATTAACAATTAATAAAGCGTAAATCGCGATTAGCCTTTATTATTTTATTAATAACGCGCTAAACGATATAAGGGTTAATTTAATAACTATATTATATTAATCGGTAAAATTAAGCATAAAGTACTATTTTTAAACGTTATTAAAAGCCGTTTAACCTTTATTTTTACTTCGGGAATACGCTTTATTAGCCCTATTACATACTTAAAAATAAAATACGTTGTAAAAATGGCACGCTGACTTTAAAAAAAAGAATCTACGCTCTATATAGCCTATAACTGCTAATTAAACGCATACCTCGACCTGGTTATCGTATTTAAGTCTTAAAAATAAGAAGGTCTTAAATAGTAAAGGTAAAAGTAATTAAGTTAAAAGCAGTAATAGTAAAAATAATTAACTTAGTAATAATAAAAATAGTTAAATTAAAAATAGTAATAATTAACGTAATTAAATTAAAAATAGTGGTTAACGTAATTAACTTACAAGTAAAAAAGGGACCCGTTATACAGCCTTTTTAAAGGCTAACGTAACTAACGAGTTTAAAAGTATTGCAAAAAGGCGTAAAAAAGGCTAAAAAGTTAAAAAAGAATTTATTTTATAAATAATTACTAAAATAGTCGATTTTAAAAGTTTTTAACGATTTTAATAAAAAATTGATTTTTTATAGTTTTTTAAATAAATTAAAGTCAATTAAATAAAAAAGGCTAATAAACCTTTATTTATACCCTATAACCCTTAAACTTTTACTTAAACGTTTATTTAAACGTTTATACGTTAATACTCGCCGCTATCGTTATAAAAAGGGGTTTTTAATAAAAATAAAAGCGATAATAAAGTCCGTAATAGCTTTACGATTATAGTAATATTAATTATAACGATGGTTTATTTATAAAATCGATAAATATAGTAAAAAATTAACGCTTTATTAGCTTTAATACAGTAATTTTTAAAGGGTAACGGCCGTACAAATATACTAATATAGGAATTACTTAATGCTTTAATCCGAGCTAGCCGAAATATATTTATTATAATAAAATTAACAATAAAACTACATATATATTTACTATTTAGGCTTAGCGGTGCCGATCTGCCCATTTTTTGCTAATTAATAGCCTAAGCCCTAGGTAGCAAAGGTTAGTAACGTATCTAGTAGTCTAAGCAGATATCTGTTTGGACTACTAAACACGTCCCCAAACCCTACTACTTAGGGTTTAGGCCATTAATTAGCTGAAAACAGGGAATATTCGCCTTAGCGCGGTACCTGTTTGCCAGCCTATTTTAAGTGGTAAATCTTATACCTCGGTTTAAAGCATATCCGTGCGTGAGCTAGCCGATCCGGTAACATAAATGCCGAAAATCATATATTTAAACAGCGGCTATATAGCTGCACGTTATATATCGCAATATGCCCTACCGACAGTACGTCGGACAGTATACATATATCCCTTATAATCTCAAGCCAAAGCAGATGTCTCTTTCCCAATCAGGACCTAGCGTGGCCTATCTGCTCATTTTCAGCTAATTAATGGCCCAAACCCTGGGTAGCAGGGTTTGAGGACGTGTCTAGTAGTCCAAACAGATACCTAGGTAGGTACTTGCGTGCCCGTCTCGTCTGCCGGACCCGCCGTGATGCTCATGTAACCACTCGTTGGCCTCCATTACGGACAGCAGCTGGTGTGCTAGCCCACGGCAGGCATCTCAGACTTCATGTTCTGACTGAACCCCATCGCCGGAGATGGATAGGTAGCCATCCCGACGTACTAATTTTTACGTGGACGGACGATCGCCGTCTACTCCGTCAACTGTGTCTGAGGCCGAAAGGCCAGAGCATCTCCGTGCCCGAGTCCGAGATCAATGGTCCAGACAGAGCACTGATGGATGCTCTTCACCCGGCCGATCAATACGGCAACAAGGTATAGTTTCGCCGCGTCGGTGCCCGTACAAAACTTATTGTGAGATGCCGGGAGTCTCTCCTCTGTCTGACCAAGATCAGCTCATTCGACCGGCTGGCTCGGACCGACCAGGGAGACTGGGCGGCTTACTGTGTCCGTCTCCGGGCAGGTGCTGGGCTGACCATTATCGACCAACCCTGACTTGGCTGCCCGCCATTTTCTTGACGGATCTGAATGAAGCGTTCGTTCTTCCAGTATATATAGTAGAGTGTGGCTGTCCGCCAGAATTAGGGGCACTTTAATGCTACATTTGGGTCGCCAACGCGATTCTGACAGCCAGAGATAAGGTAGGCTTTTTTGACCTGCTTTGAATTGACTCAGCTATATCCACATGAGAACGAACTCGGTGTCTGTTCTTCCAAGTTAACTTGAACCGAATGTGACACCGAGTTCTGGCTCTTTCTGCTTTCGCCTGTTTCTCGCCTACGCCCAATTTTCGATGATTTACGATGATATATTCAACGAGTTGCAGCCCGCTGATTCGTACACTAAGTACATCCGTACAAAAGTGGTGAAAAAAACGACCCGGAGATATACTCTTTCCCGTCATTCGAAATTGTGTGCTTTCTGGTTACTTCACAACTCGTAGTGACCACGGAGTTGTAGTGCCTTGAATACCGCAGAAAGGAAACATTGCTAAATCGAGGTATGCGTTGCGATTCACTGCAGCTTCAGAGAAGGACGAGCATCCAGCTTATATTACATCTTGCTCCTAGCTAGATATATTTGTTTAGGTACCAATAAGGATCAAAGTGTATCTAATCAATTTACACATATACAATGGTCTTGTTCATCTTACCTGGTCAGCTATCACAAGGGTGTTTCGTTTCCCAGCCTCTCATAACGAGACCAAAGACACTTGCCGCAACGCAGGAGCCTTTTCATACTTTTTTTTTTTTTGGCACCGACAGCCTCCCTTACGATATGTGACATCGTGGAGGTGGCTTATTCTCTCAACGCCCATTTAGCGGCCTCTTCTGCATGGATGGCACCAGGCTCGATCACAATGGCGCCGTCAGGCAGATCCTCTTGCCGTACAACGAAGCCAAGATCCGTGCTTCCCAGAATTACTCCTTGCGCGCCGCGCTCAATCAATCTGTTCGCTTGCTGTATGAACATGGCTTTCGTTGTCGGCGTCACAGCGGGAAGACCTTTCGTCACCTCCTCCATCATACCCCGATTGACCTCCGCAATCTCCGCTTCAGTCTCTGGCACAAGGATTGTGAATCCATTCGCAGGACTCTCGAGTCGGCCGATAAAGAAATCAGGATCCTCCCGATTTAGCATCGTTATCTTCGGACCCAGCAGCCCTAACCTGCTTATTTGCGGATGAATTGACTTGATATGTGATGCTACGCAATCGGCGATGTGTAGTAGCGGAACCTTGATGGAGGAGCATGACTGTTCGAGCTGCGCCGTCACTTTATGGGCCAATATGGCGGACACGACTACTGCGTCGACTTTGCCAGCAAGTGTCTCGATCGGATCCGTATAAGCTTTCGCGAAGGAACTCCAGTCTCCAGCAGTAGCATGCTGAGCCATGATCTCCAAATTCGCGCTGTACAAGAACAGCGGCGCATTGTGCCTGCCACCTAAAGCTTTCCGAGCAGCTCGGTTGATGGAATCGTAGTACAGCTTGGTGACGTCGGGCGTCATTCCGCCGAGCAAGAGTAAGGTCTTCATGTTGAGAGCTGGCAATCACAAGAGCAATGAAGGGGGAAACACAGGCAAAAGGAACAAAAACATGTCACGAAAAGCAGGCGACGATATATGAGATAGAACTTGAAATTGCCGGTTATATCCGCTCATCTCTAAACAATGATTCCGCATTCTCGACGGATGGCGAAGACGAAAGGGCGTAGAGTCTCATGGGTCTTCTTTAACGATAGGTTGCTCCATCACTTTACTTCTATGGAGGTAGGTAGTCATCAAGAGTGGAGAAAATGCCTAGAGGCTAGCAGTCCGGTATCGCTAGATTCTATTGCGTGAGTCTGTGACAAACCAACTTATAGAATATGTCTCGTTCTATTTCCATTGAGCTCTACGGATAGTTTATGACGGCTGCCTGGTAACTCTCTAACGTCGATGAGAACGTTGAATCTTGCTTGCAGCACCCGTGCGTATAAGACCAATCATGGTGATATGCTACCCAGGTGTTAGCAGTGCACCTAAGCGTGTGTCACATTATGCCTGCTGAAGTTAGACATAAGGGACGAATGGGAATGAGGTCGTATGGGACGAGTCATTGAGGGAGCAGCAATTGAAATACAGCGATGGGTAACCCTGGCGGACATGTCATGTTTATCTGTCAATTTCCCAAGATACTTTCACCTCGGACACCTGTGTATTGTTGGTTTAAGGTACCGCCGATTTAAATAATGACTTTATAATTGCTTGGTGGTGTTACTAGGAATGCAGAGGTCGACAAACTCTATCCGTGTCATTTTGAGTCGAACATCATTACGTTTTAGCTCAGAGTAGATGGAGGACTTGGAATTTTTGAAAATGCGGCGATGACATGGGATTTGACAATAATTCCCGGTCCAAAAGCCTTCGGAACATGGACGGACCATACGTGCAAACGGCTCTCTAGTCACCGGAATTTCCAAGCCTTGTGGTTTCTTCGAATATATCGCGCTTTCCGGGCCATTCTGATCCCTAATTTGAATATATGTATTGTATCCTCGTCGAATCAGTCGAAATTCCGTGTCACTTCGCCGTACGTTGCCGTCATGACGAGCGGGGCAATTCGAATGACAAGCATGGGGCTCGGCGGCGCATCCCCTCTTCTGCCATGCATCACCGGATAATAACATACTCGGCGAACGTAGTATGGTCCAGATATCAATAACGAACCCAATGTGTTAGAGGTAAGAAATCAAGCAGAGAGGGCAAGCCCGTTCCTCGTTACATCTTTGGGCTTTGTTGACCAAGCCACACCACTTAATCTCTACATTCTCTGTACTTATAAACCGAACCTCAATAAAAGGTACACATAGACAAACCATGCCTCTCGATAATAGTCGTCACCCCACAGCACAGCCAGACTGGAACAACCTCGAAGTTCTTCACCGAGGCACTGTTCCTCCAAGGGCCAATTTCCATATTTACAACTCAGTGAATGACGCTCTATCCTATGATCCCAGCAAAGCTCAAACTTCCTCGCTATCTGGAACATGGAAGTTCCTCCTAGCTAGAAACCCGTTTGAGGGCCCAGAAGGGTTCGAGGATCCAGCCTTCGATGTAGCAGGATGGGCCGACACACAAGTCCCCAGCATGTGGCAGCTCAACGGCTACGGCAAAGGACCTCAGTATACTAATGTCAACTTCCCAATTCCTGTTGACCCACCCAATGTGCCCTTCGACGACAATGAGACGGGCCACTATGTCCGAAAATTCACTGTACCCAAAACACTTCGCGACTCACAGCTTCGCTTGCGCTTTGAGGGCGTTGACTCTGCATACCATGTGTGGCTCAATGGGAAAGAGCTTGGATACCATCAGGGATCTAGAAATCCCGCCGAGTTCGACATTTCTGACGTAGTTGACTGGGCAGGTGAGAACACCGTCGCGGTGAAAGTGTATCAATACTGTGATGCCACCTACATTGAAGACCAGGTGCGTGACGATGCAACTTTTCGAAGCGTCTACATTCAGCCATACTTATGATCATCAGGACCAATGGCGCATAAGCGGAATCTTCCGTGACGTCCAACTCGTTGGATTCCCTTCCAAAGCCCGCATCGAGGATTTATTCTTCCAAACCAAATTCGATAAAGAGTATGTCAACGCGGAGCTTAAGCTTCGAGTTGACGTCAACTGTTCCTGTGAGGTTCAGGTCACACTTTACGACCTTGAAAGGGTGCCTGTCTTTGCCAGTGGTTCGAAGATACCGCTTGGTGGCTCGACAGATCTCTCCTTCAAGGTCAAAAATCCTGCTAAGTGGACAGCTGAGACGCCCAACCTATACACCCTCGTAGTAGCACTTAATGGCACGAGCTTTATACCCCAACGTGTTGGCTTCAGACAGGTAGAAATGAAGGATGGCCTCCTAAAAGTGAATGGCCAGCGTATTGTGCTAAAGGGGGCGAACCGTCATGAGCACCACCCGCAATTGGGTCGTGCCGTACCGTATGAGTTCATGAAGCAAGATCTGTTGCTTATGAAAACTCATAACATCAACGCAATTCGAACGTCACATCAGCCAAGTGATGTTCGTCTGTATGATTTGGCTGATGAGTTAGGGGTGGGTAGTGACGTCTACTGTTACGAATTCTTATGCTGATGTTCCTAGTTCTGGGTAATGGACGAAGCTGACCTCGAATGCCACGGTTTCGAGTCCATTTGTGAGCTTACTTTACCTCGGAGCCGTTGCAATTGATTCTGACTCTTTTCAGGCGATGCTGAACTCTCTCCTGCCGAACGGGCACTACCGTTCCGAGAGCGACAAATGCTCACTCGAGCTAATGCCGCTAAATGGACATCGGACAACCCAGCGTGGGAGAAGGCCTACGTTGATCGGGCCATCCAACTTGTTCGGCGCGACCAGCTGCATCCTTCTGTGATCATTTGGTCTCTAGGCAACGAAGCTTTCTTTGGTCGCAATCATGAAGCGATGACCAAATGGATCAAGTCCTATGATGATAGTCGACCAGTTCACTACGAGGCAGACATTTACGCCGACACGGTTGACATGTATTCTCGAAGTATGTGTTCGGAGTTGTTCGGAGTTCTTCACCAAGCTACCATACTGACTTATGATGCAAAAAGTGTACCCACCAGTTGAGGAAATCGTTGAATTTGGCAAAGACGAAACTAAGACTAAACCCCTTGTCCTGTGTGAGTTTGTCCATGCCATGGGCAATGGGCCCGGAAACATCAAAGAATACGTAGATGCATTCTACGACTACGAGAAGCTTCAAGGTGGATTCGTTTGGGAATGGGCAAATCACGGACTTTTAACGAAAGACAAAAGCACCGGAGAGGAATACTACGCTTACGGAGGTGATTTTGATGACGATCCCAACGATGCTAATTTCGTGATGGACGGCGTGTTGTTCTCAGATCATACGCCGAACCCTGGCCTAATCGAATACAAGAAAGCCATGGAACCTGTCAAAGTGCTGGCTTCCACACCAAAACAAGCCACGATCGTGAATCGCTATGACTTCCTTACTTTGGGTCATCTTGAGGCTACATACATCATTCTTGACGACGGGAAAAAAACTGCTCAAGCAGGCTCCATCGAGATACCTTACGGCATCAAGCCAGGCCACACAGCTAAAATCGATCTGCCAGCCTCTACATCTAAACTCGAAGGCGAGGGCATCCTCCAGATTACCTTCAAGCAAAAGACCGCAACAGAATCACTGCCCGCAGGCCATGAAATTGCATTCACAGAAATCTCTATAAACCCCGACACCCCATCCCTCCTATCCCTCCAGCCCCCAGTCCCAGACAGTAAGCCGACCATCAAAGAAACAGGCAACATGGTACTCATCTCAACACCGACAACAACTTGGGAATTTAACCGCATCCTTGGCCAAATCACTTCCTTTGTGAAAAATGGCGTTGAGTTCCTCGCCACATCCCCAGAAGTGACATTCTTCCGCGCACCAACCGACAACGACGAGCCACAAGACGGCGCAGATTGGATATCTCGCCGTCTCGACATCGCGGTCGCATCGACGCGAGAAACAAGCACAGCTTGGCTACTGGACGACCATGGCCATAGACAATTCACCATAACCGTCAAACAACGATTCGCACCGCCGGTATTCTCATGGTCCATCTCCCTCTCCATAGTCTACACATTCTCCTCCTGCGGTTCCGTAAGCATACACGTCAATGGGATACCCCAGGGTAGTAACCTGCCGCGCACCCTCCCCCGAATCGGCCTGGAATTCGAGATGCCACCCTCCTGGGCGGGAGAAAACGCAATAACGTGGTACGGCCGAGGCCCGGGCGAAAGCTACTCGGACAAGAAACTCTCTCAACGTACAGGCGTGTACACATCCTCCATCTCCGACCTCTGGACAGACTACGAATATCCCCAAGAAGGAGGGAACCGCACGGACGCGCGATGGGTTCGCTTCAACGGCACCCAAGACCAGAGCATGACAGCGCAGTTTTCAGACCTGTCACACGCCGCAGCGAACAGGAGAGCACTGTTCGACTTCAACGCGTCACACTACAGGACGAAAGACGTGGCGGCTGCTAAGCACCCCCATGAACTCCGGAAGAAAAAACAAGATAACGTTGTCGTGAGGCTTGATGCGAAGCACCATGGGCTAGGAAGTGGAAGTTGTGGTCCTAGGACTAGGGATGAGTATGCGCTACTTACGCAGGATTTCGAGTTTGCGGTTCTGCTTTCGTAGGGCGAACGGGCGAGATGAGGTGGAGGTGAACGGGGTTTGGTCTGCACGGGATTTGACTGAATTACAGCGTTGCCCGATGGTGGGTGGTGGATTGAGGTTAAAAGGGTGGCAAAGAAGCTTCAAGAAGCACTAGGTTCGCAAAAATGCAAGTGCTGACGATCTTCGCCATCGTCCTTCGTGAGAGAATCCCATCAGAGGGTAATTGATGCCATCCAGTTACGTTGAAAGTGACTGTGTGGGAATTGAGATTCCACAGGTATTCGGTGGTTAATGAGGGCGTAATAGCGAAAATTGGGAGCGAGGGGGAGTATATGTTCGCCTTATAGGACAGCTTCAAGACACTCCAGCTTAACACCGCGTTAGAAGATGAAACGTTTTATACAGTATCAATACCACTATCAGTACCAGTAACACCCCCTACGATCACCTGCATCTTCGGTCTTTTTATCATCACCTCACTCTCCTCACCCAGTCTAAACCACCCCCCCAACCAAACAGCCACAACAGCGAAAAATTAGAAAGAACAGTTACCACACAAATAATTCCAGCACGGACAGGATATCATTACCCATCTCTGGTAGTCCTCCTCCTGATTCCACTACACCATGCTGAAAGAACCAGAACGCCTTTCCCCGCCGCCTTTTCGAAAGAGAGTCTTTCCTTTTTAACCCCCTTCGCGACCGATCTATTTGGTATTTGGTATTACACCTCAGATGAGAAGAGAAGGCAATTTGGTGTGTTCTCGGATGGTCTATGGCCTAGAGTTATCTCCGAAACATCAAGGTTTGTTTCGGGTTTCGACTTTGGTGATTACAAGAGATACTGCACCGAAAATGATCAAGGTGAGCTGGGTGTCAAGCGCATCACAGAAATTGATTATGTGCTAAAGGAGACAAACGTTGCGACCCATAAGGAGGGTGAAGAGACCGGTCTCGGCCGGAGTGTTGTCCGAAATTGACGTGAGAATATTTGGCCGGGTTGCGGAACATTGCCAAGGGAGTCGGCTCATTACGGGCCCTGCCAGAAGGAAGAAGTTGATGTTGTTGTTGTGGAAGGTGATGATGGTGGTGGCGGTTGTGGAAATGGTCCCTGTTCTTTGGCATCCCATTGATCGGTATATTCTGTCCTGGCGCGAAAGTCTTCTAGACTCCCAGCCCGTCAGACGTGACTTGGGCGCTGTTGTCCATCGGTGCAACGGGTGCAGGACTTCCATTCATTGGAGGTGGCAAATTCGACATTGCCGGCGAACCGACTTGTCCATTTAGATTTGGACTGGACTGGGAATAGTTATTGCCAGATGGCTTGCCAATTCTAACGGATGCCATTCTGGATGCGTCAGATCCGAGTCCGATGCCACCTAGTCCAACAGGTGCACCAGGAAAGCCTCCAGAGGGTGCCCCTTGGCCTGGGTGTCCTCCTACACCGTGATTGAGGTATTCAGCTGGCTTCTGAGCCGTTTGTTGCGCATTGAAGCGGGCCTGAGCCTGATCCACTACGATAGGATGAGTTAGCTCGATTTACTATTTGGAGGGGTAGGTGACCGCACACAGCATATTCCACAAGACTCAGTCTCAACAACCTCCAGTCTCGTTTCCGTGGCATCACACAGTCGCAAAAGAAGTTCATTAGTACTCACTGGCTTGTTGAACCTGCTGTGTATTCAGAGAAGTTTGGAAGGACGCTTGTCCAGGGCTTTGACCAGATTGGGTGGGATTGTAATGCTGGTTCGCCATCTGATTATTTTGCACGGGGGGCGCATGTGTTCCAGAAGGGGGGTAATAAGGAGGTCGAGACTGATTGCTCATTTGCGGTTGTCCTCCATACGAAGGTTGACGGGATGGCGTGCCTGCAGTGTGATAGACTTGCTGAGGGGGCACATGTGGTGAATGCGGCTGCTGGTAATGCGTGTGCTGAGGGGCAGGTGTGGTTCTCGGAGGCATCGCGCCGACTCCGTTAGTGAATGGCCCGTAGTTGATCTGAGACGGTGTGGGAGCAGGTGATTGCTGTGCTTGGTAGTTCTGATGGTTGTACTGCGGGGGTTGAGTATGCGGCGCCTGATACGATGCTTGGTAACGAGGTTGCTGTGGAGTTTGGTTGCCCAGACGGCCCATGTTATGATAGCCTGGTACATATTTATTTTGGCCGGTGTGATTTGTGTAAGTCGGCGGCCTACTTTGAGTTGGAGTAGAGGTAAAAGAAGGCTGCTGAGAATACGGAGGCGCAGGTTTGGAGTACTGCGGTGTATAGGATGTGTTATATCCACTCGATGGCCGATAACCCCCGGCATTAGAGGGAGGTCGTTGTTGATAAGCGGGCGGCATTGTCTGGGGCGCGCGGGTCACCGGAGGCTGAGGAGGTCGGACGGGGGTTGAAGACGGATAGAATGGCGGAGTCGGGACGGGAGCCCGTGCCGCGTTCGAGTGATATTGCTGGCCATATTGGTTCACCGTACTAGACGAGCTTGAGGCACGATGTGAAACGGGCCGGGGGTTCGGCGGCGGCGCGGTGCTCTGCGCTACAGCTGCTCGTGAGCGAGAAACACCATTGTCCTCTTCCATGACCCCCTGATACTCTTCGGTCCGGATCTCCAGCTTCATTGAAATATCTAGTTCCTCAAGTTTGTCCGAATTTACACGAGCCACAGCGTAGGGGGGTAACATATTGATTACCAAAGCTAGTTGCGCTTTGAGCGCCTCGTAGGTGGCCATCTCTTCCTCACCAGGCTGTACCGGGCTACCATTAGTGAGCATATCGCTGTGTGACGGGTCCGCTGCATATCGAGTCTGACTAGATGCAGTGGGCAACGTCAAATTGCGGTTCCGCTGGTAGGAGATGAGCGTTTGTATCATATCCGACACGTCTTGGAGGATATCGTCCACGTCCTTCTCCTCATCTGACTTCTTGGGACAGCAGGCTTCCTCGAGGGTGGGGTCTATTACGGTCTCGTCCCAGTTGTCGATGGCCCTCTGAATTAACTCCTCGTCGATCTCTTCTACCTCATCTACATCCATTTGATCGCTCCCATCTTTGGCGACATCGGCAACGTCGGCTCCGACTAAACGATCGTAGTTTCGCTGGCCAACCTTTTGCCACCACAGTGTGTGGCTAATCAGCTCTGCGGACACCATAGCAGCCGAATCATCTTTGGATGGCGCAAAGCTAGAGAAAGCTCCTCGAAAGAGGGACTCCAGCTCCGTCGTCTCCATCTCTGAAGATGAAGGCTTGTTTCCTGCGAGACTCAGAGCGCGCTCGCGCTGCTTGGTCATTGACTGCGACGACGGTGCCGCACTGCTGTAATCAAGCCATCTGCCGGTAGACAGGTGCTGGCTGAAGTATGAGCCCGCTCGGTACTTAGACTTCTCGGTCAACTCAGGGCGGTGCCAGCCTACATGCAGTCCTTTGGTCGTGCTTTTCGGCGCCTTCGGAGGTGGTAAGGAGGGCAAGTTACGAGGAGCTGGGAATAGCTCGCCCAGTGTTTTTGACTTCTTATCCTTCTCAATGGCATTGGGGAAGCTGTAGGGGATAGCCTTAGCGACTTTGATACCGTTGGGCAGCCCGATCCCTCGAAGAGGGCGGAAGCCGGTGGCTGTGCCATCCGCAGGCTGCTGAAGGCTTGAGAACAGCATGCGCGACTTGGGGGCATCGCCATAGACGCTGAGAATTATGTTGCCGCTTGCATTCGATTGTAGATCACCATTTGACCCGAGAAGTTCCAGCACTTTGTGAGTCTCAGCCTCATTGGCGGAGTAGGACAGCTCTCGCTCGAAAATGCCGTGCGCTTGCTTCTTGAACTCGAGAACACGTGCAATGGCAGAGTCTGCCGAGCTCGCATCTTCAGCCTTTGCGGCATGCTGCAACTCAGTGATTTGATCGTCGACTACATGTTTCAAGTCGCTGATAAGAGTGTTGACGTCGTGGTATTCCCGCTGCGCGACCCTGTCTGCGATGGACGGGACTGGCTTGCTGTCTACTGACTTCTGGCGCTTGGCTTGGGGCTCATCGTCCGAGTCTGTTTCGGGCAGGGGACGTTTCAAAAGCGAGGGGGTGGTGTCAAGTCTATGTAGGCATCACGGTGAGTAGGTCGCGCTGGGCATAGGATGGGTCTCAAGGGATGGGGTTTGGAGTAGATGGACAAGAGACGACAGTGAGGCTACGGGGAGCATGTAAAAAGCGCATGGCATACCTCTCAAGCAGGGTGTAATAATCGCGTACAGTGTCGTTTGAAACTTCAATAAGGGTTGAGCTGGGGGTGTGGTCACGCCAGTCAGTTTTAGGGGCTGGAGTATTGGCGTTGTTGGTGTCGGCACCATTGGATAAGTTCTCCTGCTTGTCGCCGTCGTCGGTAGAGTCGCGTTTGCGCTTGGTGGCGGCGGTTATGGATTGCGAAAGGTCGGCGTTGGCCTGGGCGTTGGCATCAAGATGCATGGGCGATGGCGAGGGCACGCCGTTAGCGAGTGCGACGGCGGGCGATGCCATGATGCCAACAGTCGAAAGGAAAGATGAAGTAATTCAATGAAGGGTAAAGATGATGTCGGCGGGCGACACAGCTCCCCACGCAACGGACGACTGGGGCCAGCGTGCAATCAGACCTGGACAGGCGATGCTGTTGGTGGTGGTGCTGGCGTTGCGTGGTGCGGTGACCAGGTCAATTGGGGGGGATTGAGTGGTGGTGGCTCGTACAAGCGCGATGCGGTCGTCGCTTGTCGCGACTTTGGAATTTTCGCAGTAGCAGGGAGTCGATGATTATTCTGGACCTCACGGCCTCCAACTTGCACCCGCGAAAACTGGCGACATCCGCGCCAACGGCTAGGAAAGGGAGTCTGTGGGGGGTGCACACGCCACGCTGCTCTGCTTGGGAAATGCCTGGAGCAGAGGCGATCACTCTCTAGTGCTGTGTGATATTTGATGATTTGTTTTACGGCATCACAATGAGTAGGATGCACGGTATGGTGGAAAGGAAGGGAGAGCAGAGGCAAGCTGGGGGGGAGATGGGCAGGCTGTCAGTCACGATTCACACGACTCACGAACATGGGCCGAAGAAGAGATCGCGAGGTACTGTACGTAGACCAGACCGTGGACAGTGACAGACAGGACAGTGGAAATTCTGAGGTCTTTCCTCGTCCGCTCTGACGAATATTCAACAGTGGCTCCGGGCCTCTGTCTGTGCGGGAGATGGGAGACTGCCGAACTGCTTGCAGGCCACTGGCACTACACCTACCTAAGGTACCTACCTACCTACCTACTATTACGTACCTCTATTGCACTGTGTGATCAAGCCCCACCAACACTGCCCTTGAGGGCCCATATATCTGCTCTGCAATCACGTGCCATTGGCTGTCTCTGTGTCCCGAACATCTGCACCTGCATTCCAAACCAACAAGACATGCTGCATCGTACGAATCCATGAATCAACCTACCTTACATATGTAGTCATTTCGTCTAATCTTCCCAGATGACAATAAAGTCTTTATGTTATATCTAGGTTCGAGTCTGCTTGATTTACTTTTGGCAGATGGAGGTTTCGCACGTCAATAAAACGCCCTGCCGAATCACTGACTCCAACCTGCAAAGTTCAAACCAGACTTATACCGAGTCTCAAACTCCTCACAGTATTCTTACATGGCACAGACGACTACCACATTGGGAAGATACTTGATCTGGTTAACACACTCGAAACGTACCTAGGTATTCTCAAAACTCCAGCAAAGCTGCCTGAAAAGCAGGACAACATCTCAGAGGCCAAACCCAACTTAAAAGCCTCGAGGGGTGCCCCCAGAATCTCACATCATACGATCGAGGTACTAGTTGACGGGTGTACCCTTGATCTAAGGATAAGCTAGCACAAGAACATAACTCCATGTCTCCAAAGCTATGTGCATTCGGACCCCAAGTCGTCCAGATACCAGACCAAGTCACCACATCACATTGTTCATCACTCCCATGAGGATAGGCATTGCTATGATTACACCAGGGTGCTCTCTTGCGCAAGACATGAAGACAGCGGCATTTTCACGACAGTGGGTATTCAGCACACTTGGTGACCTAAGAAACCTTCGGTTGAGAAGACTGTATTGTACAACCACGAGCCCCTTTACATTATCGCATAAGACAACTGTAAGCTAAAATCAGGCCTATGAGCGTTGGCAAACGTATTATCACAACTGTGTGCCAAGTCCGTTGCCCTTCTCATTCATCTCTCCAGCTGATAACCACTTCTCCACTAAATTCAATTTGGTGAGTTCCACAAACGCCAGCAAGTTCTATCTCTGTACAATCAATTCACAGCTCTCATCAATCTCTATTTAGCCTTGGCGAGGCCAACAGTGCCCTTGCCGAGGTCGTAGATGGAGTAGTACTTTCGAAGGAAGGCATCACCCAGAATCGCCAGAGGACCGGCGGGGGCGGGGATGTCCATGCCCATGAAGGTGGAGATGCAGCTGCCAGATACCTCGAGGATGTAGTCATACGCAGAGATGGAGAAGTCGTAGCCGGATAGCTTGAAGGTGACGTCGGGCAGCGAGTCACGCTTGGCGCAGTCAATGCTGTACTGGCCGTTGTAGCCCTTCTTGGCGCCCATCTCCTTATTCAGGAGCTCAGCCAAGTCAGAGGGGAGAGCGATCAAGGAGGTACCAGTGTCCAAGATGACACCAGTGTTGTCGAGCTCGGCAGTCTCCTTGCCAAAGGAGATCGAGTCAAGATCGACCTCCCAGTAGGCCTTGCGGCGCAGAGGAATCTCGGTGATCTTGCCAGTATAGTGATCTTTGTCCACACCACCGAAAACGACCTCGGAGTCATCGCCACCATTCTCTCCGCTCAGGTAGAAAGCGAAGACAGGCTCGTCGATGAGTTTCTGGTTGACCATCTGGTAGAACGGAGGGACGATGCCGTTGACGGAGAGACGGTCGAAACCCATACCCAAAATACCATCAAAGCGGCCAAAGGCAAAAGCCAGGCCAGGTTCGTTGGTGGCCTCGGCGAAGTCTTGGTTCTTGATGGTCAAGTCGCCAATGTTGACGGTGTCCTGAGAGACGAAACCGCTCAAGCTGCCAGAGCCGTAGCGGATCTCAAATTCGGTGCCGTTCTTCTTGTAGGTAGAGGAAGAGGATGAGTCGTATTTGGAGTGGAGGTAGCAGGCAATGCTGCCGCAAGACTGAGAAGGAACCCAGAGGTTGGAGCTTCCTGTGTCGAGAATGACCTTGAAATCTTGTGGTGGCGTTCCGATGCTGATCTCGGAGAAGTCTGGAGAGTGTGTTAGTGGCAGGCAAGTGGAGGGTCCACGGTATGGGATACTACGAACATTGCGCGTTCATGAAATTAGAGATGGGAAGAGGGTGGTCCTTCTCGGTGTGCACGTTGGCAGGCTGGAAGACAGCTTGGGCGTGAGCGTCAGGGCGAGCGCCGAGGTACTTTTGGCCGAGACCACGAAGCTGAGCCTCCATGGGGATGGCATTCTGAGGTATAGTTAGTATGATTCGTTCGACGAGGGGCTGACGGAATCAAAGGAGCAACGCACTAGCTGGTCGGCGATGGGGACCTTCTTAAGCTTCATCTTGTGAACATCGGCACTGGCAGCGCCGAGCAGCACAGCTGCGGCACCCAACAGAGCTCCCTTCATGATGGGCAACTCGATTCCAAATTGTTTGGGAGGTGGTGAGGTCGGGCACGATAGAATACACTGATAAGATTGTTCCAATCTGGTGACGACCTTGGTAGATGAATGAGAGAAAGAGAGAAGAGTGACGGGAATGACGGTATGATGTAGGAGCAGGAGGTGGAGGAGAGCTGGAACAGATGATGCAGATGCAGCTGGGGAACTGGGGAGCCACAGATAAGCAGCCAAGGTATCAACTGTACAGCGGCGAGAGCGGGTACGTGGACGGACAACGGGCCTGGGGAGGCGCAGGGGCGGATCTCATCGTCCACCGATGCTGCCAGCGTACTGTGACTGGCTGTTCAGCGCCACCCAAGTACCTACCTGGTAGAGGAGTAGCTCTCGGTACCAGACAGGCACCAGCCTCGCCAGCTCCTCTGTAGCCAGCTTGCCCATCTCGCCAGCCCATGTATTCGTCCGTCTGCTCGCCCAGGCACCAGTGGATGACACCATCCATATTCTGTACAATGAATGGCCTTCGTAGCAACAGCTTGACAAATACAGCCTAGGTAGCAGATTTGATTGCCGTCACTAGTCCGAAAGCAGACCCAGCAGGGGCGGGAGAGTCACAGACCCAAAGCCCATTGTGAGGATTGACAAGATGACCGGTCCCCTTGTCCACCATCTGACCTCTTTAACCTAAAAAGGTAAAGCGGTACCCACTTAGTACTTTAAACCGGTTATATGGTAGAAATAATCGATATATAATCGATATATAATTAATTATATATTAATTATATATAAAAGTATTTTAAAATATTTTATATTTAAATAAATTTTTAAATTTATATATATTTTAAACTTTTTTAAATGTTATAATTATTAAAAATTAAATATAAAAATTAAAGTTTAAAATAAATTTAATATCGATTTTAAATCGATGATTAATCGATTATATATCGATATTATATTAATAAAAAATCGATTTAAACTTTAATATAATTAATTTTTAAAAAAAAACTTTAATATAATTATTTTAAATAATTTTAAAATAAATAAAATTTAATCGATTTTATATCAATTATATATCGATATAATATTAATATAATATTAATTTAAATTTTAATATATTTAATTTTATTTTTAAAACAATATATTATATATTTATATTAATATTTAATTAATTATATAATATAATATTATAATAATTATATTTTTAAATCTATTTACTTATAATTAACTATATATCGATTATATATCGATTATATATTAATTATATATCGATTCCTTTAACTATATGACCGGTTTAAAGTACTAAGTGGGTACCGCTTTACCTTTTTAGGTTAGAGAGGTCAGATGGTGGACAAGGGGACCGGTCATCTTGTTTATGCACTCAGCCCATTATCGCTGTTTCAAGTCACAGGAAGAGCTTGGCGGCAAGAGACGTACCAGCAACCGGCACGTGCATTGCTGACCTGTGGCTCGTGACCGTTCGACCCTACCTAAAGTGCAACTGGATGACGCACTTGGAGACCGCCCAGCAACTTGCGCTCCCGGCGCTCGAATGGTTCCCTTGCGACGCTCCGTTCCAATTGAGAACCGGGATGATTGTCGTTTGCTGCCCTCGAGACTCTCATGTAAGGTAAGCAGCGCTTCTAAATGGTTACTTTTAATAGTTCCTGACGTCCTGTTATTTGCCAGGGCGGCAGCCACCTCGAGTCAGTAACCCACTTGCATAAGAGGTTCAAATTTGAGACAACTTCCATTCCCTGTATATTCAATCTCACGACATCTATGAGGAACTCCATTAGCTTTTTTCAGTGTTTACTCTCGATACATAAACACATGGCATGTGATGCTCTCAGCATGCTCACTATACAAACCCTCGCATCTGAACCTAATGTCACGCTCATTTGGCAAAATGTTTTCGTTGCTCATCCTTTTCCTTGACATAAGTCCCCAGCAGATTGAGTTACTCTTGTTGCAGCCTGATAGACACGTAAAGCTTGGGCCTGATGAACTTCATTATGCAGATAGCATGATTCAACTGTTTCAAGTACAGATTCGTATGTAAACACAACTTATACACATAGTCTTTGCAAGTGATTGAGAAACAACAACATAAGACGTGTTAAGGCATTCAAGATTCAATCAGTTTCTTATATAAAGCCTGCTGAGTTAAATTTGTTAATGTTTATAGTAAGAGTCGTTAAAGCACCGAAAGAAAGACAATAATTCCCTTTCTATAACAGTCCTAACTAAGACTCCTTTCTAAGAGTATATAATGCGCGGTGCTTTATGTTCCTTAATTATGAAGTTCAGACTACAGTTTAAAAAGCCCTTATACTTCGATCAGCACACCCGACTACCATACTAATACAAGGGGCAGGGAGAATGCCTTGGGCAGAAAGAATCATCATATTGAATGCGAAACATAGTTATTGGAGCCAACACACAAGCCTCTTAATACTGTAGATCGGACTGCGAAGAAACATACGCCCTTCACCATTTCTGATCAGGTTTGAGGTTTTTCATTGGAGAAATGCTCTGAATGATACCTGTTAGAACTGCTGAAACGTGGTATTATTGTCTACAGCTTGATATAGTTGGTGGCAAGAATATGACATGTGCTTAAACAAGTAGAACCGATGCTGCTTTCAATCTGGAATGCTCGGAGGTTTCAACAGTCAACGTAGAGCTGAGCGTATTTATGTCATAAATATCATGTGTCATATCCTGTTCCCCCTTCCCGAACTACCCAAGGTATGGAGGCAGCAGGCGGTCCAGCTTTGTTCACCTTCGTATCATTATTATCGTAATACTCTGACTAGTAGCGCTCGGATGGTTGCTCCAGGAAACTACGACGTTGGAAGGGACTCAAATAGGTTTATGTATCAGCACATACAGAATTTTGGCCTTCTTCACGCTGTGTTCCTACGGCATGCCAAAGGCTGTCACGGATCCGATTTCATTGCCATACTCTCGAGGCTCGATCTCGGTTGATACAACAGTACAGGCGAAGGAAAAGGATGAATATCCACACCCATACATGTAACGGTAAAGCCCCACTTGCTTTTGCTTCTCTGGATTATATACCTCATCCCCGTTGCTAATCCCTCAAGTCCAATTAGACCTACTCCAAATGTGTATATGACTGGAGGATTGATTGCACACCCTGCAGCACTCTTCGCGGCTCAACAGACACAAATGATGAAAGTCCTTGATGGATCATTTAAAGACCTACACGGTAATGAGTACCTAGAACCGAGGTTTTCTTCTGGGCATGCCTTTGCGCAACTGCCTTTGGGTCGACTGTGCTGGGGGTTTCCAAAGCCACTAAAGGGGTGGACGGCCACACTAAACGCTACTTATTACTCGGATATTGATAATCTCCAGGAGTAAGCAGGTCTGCGGATAACATGTTGTAAGAACATGTAGTTCTGACAGAAGATGTTGCAATACTCGATTGAATACCTACACTCAGGAGAATGTTTGATACTCAGAGTAGGCGTCGTCCTGATTCCGAATACTGAGACAAAAATATGAGTATTTGGCCATAGGATTGGGATTATTGGCAGGACTTCCTTCTGGATGCAAATACGACGAGTGGGCGAAGGCGGATATTTGGAGGCAGGAAGGTATTGCACATATCAATGGTATTGCTATTGGTCCCCATCGGTAGCGAGAAAAGGGCGGGAAGGTCATTCGGGTATCAGAAACTTACCTATAAGATTGGATGTAACCCAATCATTGATACAAAGTTGTACGTTGTCTAAGGTAGGTACGTGCGTGGGGCACAACGGCATAGCAGCAATAGAAGCGTAACAGGTTCCCAAACGCCAGCTATGCTACCTGTTGCATCCCGGCAGTCCATTGATAATGCTTGGATTCGTGGCTTGATGCATATTGAGCACTAAGAAGCGAACCCTTGGCTCGACAAGAAATCTATGAGCATAGAGACATCACTATTTTCTAACTTTGATGTACCTAGTCCAAAACGCGCCGTCATTCTTCTTGTCAGGTTACAAGGAGAAATTGTCACGGAGAAATTCTATCAAATATAAGAGGAATAAAAAGGGACAGAAAAGGGGCCAAACCACGATAATAGAGATTTAGGAAGAACGAGAACTTCTCGCCTACCCCTTATCACCGAATTGAATTCGTTGTCATTTTCTCTCCATTTCTACCTAGGTAAGTTGTCATCCCCTTTGCAACTGAGCTATGATGTTGGATTTATGAATATATATATATATATATAATTTAGCTGGTCAGCACTCAACGTCTCATGAGCTGCGAGACCTGCAGCTGTAGATATTCCAATCGAGGCAGCAAGTAGTAATGGGTCGCAGAAGCAGCCTCAGGCGAAGAAGGAGCGGGCACCGTGTTTTCAGATTCGATTTAACAGCACAACCACCAGTAAGCATAAAGCAAAAGCCAGCCAGCTTGCAGGGTTGTTTGTTCCTTTCAGATGATACGCCCGAGCGTACATGGTTGAGATTTCTTGGGCATAGGAAGGTTTACTACGGTATCAATACATGTGTCTTCAAGGAATCTCTTGGGTGTTCTTTTGGTACCATCAGCAGATTTTATCTTGGGCTGAGTAGATAAAGTGTGTCTTGTTCGTGTGACTAGGTAGACAAGTTACACTTACTCTGATATTCAATAATTGTCATGAGCTGTGCTTCAACATTCAAATGATCTTCAGTTAATTTCATCTATATCTAAGTGGCATGTAACAGGCGACCAAGTGGTTTCCCACGATGCTCATACACGACCATAACCTCGTCTTCAGCAGTGCAAAGCACACCAGGCCAATGCGACGGGGACTCGCCTACGACAACTGGATGTGGCGTCCAGTGTATTCGTCCATTACTCAGGCCATCTGCGAAAACAGCTTTGACATCAGCAAATCGCGGCCACTTTTTCTCCGGAACATCCTCATCGCACATGAACACCACAGCCAACCGTCCGCCCTTGCACGCAGCGATCTGGGGCGAGCCTGCATTCCTGCCCTCTCCACGAGGAACGTACACAACGCCGCGATCGCCCCAAGTCTCGCCGTCGTCGTACGACACGACGTACTCGACGCTGAAATGCGGCGCCTTTCGCGTCGTCTCAAACACCATGACTAGCGCCTTTCGGCCGCTGGCCATATCCTGCGTAACGGCAATCCCTTGCATACCGTCTCTTAGATTCTCCGCGTGGTGGTGACATCTCATGCACCTCGGCGCCGAGCTCCATGTCGCGCCAGCATCAAAAGAGTCGACACGAAACGTTTCCTGATTAACCTTGGCCATCTCCCCAGAGTACGTGAGTTGCACGACAGGAATCCCGGTATGCGGATGCGGGGCACTAGCACTCAGCCTCATAAATGGCTCCCATAGTCCCATTCCTTGACTCTGCGCAGCAGACTGACTCGCCGCCTGGCTAGCAAACTTCCAGCTCTTCCCGCCGTCTGTACTTCTGCAAACCGTGATGCGGAAATGAGTAGGATTACCACCTTCGTCCTTTATGTGATTCCTGAAAGCGGCGAGGACAGCGGGGTTTTGACCTGGGATGGGTACTTCTAGTAAGAACGCATTATCGACGTCTCCTTTCCCGCGCGTGATTTCACCGTAGGGCGTGAATGAACGCCCGTTATCCGTGGATCGGGACACGGAGAGGATACGTGTTCCATCCTGCATCCGCGTCACGGAGCAGAGGAGCGAACCGTCGGACAAACGACACAGACGGGGGTATGTGCCTCCGTCGTGCAAGGGGTTGGTCTCGGAGCTGACTTTCCAGCTCGAGGGTTGAGCCTGGGATTGTGGACTTTGGTGGTGAGGTCCTTGGCCGGGATACGCATTCTGTCCGTGCGGCTGGGAATCGCCGTGGTTCTTGAAGTGATCGATGATTTTGTGCATGATGAAGGTGCTTATGAGGAGCAGGATGATGAGTCTGCCCAGATGTCTGAATCGAAAGCGAGAAAGAGTGCGGAAATCATGGCCCATTTGGTTGCGAGAAGCCCGTCCTGTTTCTATTGATCAGACGGCGACGGATGACGAAGATGCTCCACTAAATAGGGCATCTTGATGCTGGATATTCGTCATTGGCGTTTGTAATTCGGGGCAGTTTCAAGATTTTGTTGTTTAGCAGTCCCCCACCATATGCAGCGTCTTTCGGGACGGCATTTGAGATTGCCGTTTTGGGCGAATCGGGCCATGAAGTTGGTGGAGATGGCATGCCGCCATCTTTCTAGGGCAATTCTGCTCGAGGCTTCGCTCGGGATATTTATTTGAAGTTTACATGCATCGATGAAGATGGCTAAGTACTGAAATCCTTGGTGGATTTCGAGGCTGGAATACGTAGGGGAACAAGTCACGTGATCTTGGGATCACCACCTACCTAGGTAAAGGTGCCACCCCTGATCGTGGACGGATCATGAGGATAGAGTAGCTCACGAGAACAAGACCCGTCATCAGCGGTCGTGTAGAGTTCTCAACTGTTCAAGCTGACATCGGATCCCTCCCAACCTAAGCTCTCCGTATCATTCATCCAAGCCCACAGAGATTCCTTCATAAAGTCTCCAATCGATCGTCGAACTGAAATGATGATCCCATAGCCCCAGCGTCAAAAACATCGGAGAATAGACCGATGAAGAACTTCATCAAACAAACGGCACCTATCCGGCCGCCCCCAAACCGGTATCAAACTGTACAAACAGAAGATGTAGACGATGATCAACATGTTTACTCAAATGATACCCGCCAACCTGATATGGTGTACGTCTATAGTCTCACGGCATTTGTGTCCCTGGGCGGATTCCTATTTGGCTGGGACCAGGGAGTCATGGCCATGATCATTGCCGATGAGCGGTGGCTGAGGCTTATGAGCCCTGCTAATGAATGTGAGTTCTCCCGTGCAGCGTCACGTTTTCTTCTTCTAGATGAGATACGTCGGGACTCGAGCCGGGATTGGAATACTGGGTTTCTCATCAATATGTTCCTTACTGATTTTAATAGGGAGCATTGGCTTTGTAATCAGCATTTACAACATCGGCTGTGTAATCGGCGCGTTGACCGTTGGTTACTTTGCCGATGTCTGCGGCCGTGAGCGTACCATCTCACTCGCTAGCACCGTCTTCATCGCTGGTGCCTTACTCCAAGCAGCTTCTTATAACATCCCGCAGATTGTATGCTGAACCTCTAGCTCTCCCCTTCGTATTCCCTCTTAAGCTAATCATGCAACAGAGCACAGGCCGCCTAATCCTCGGTCTAGGAGTAGGCGCCTACTCCGCCGCCGTACCCCTCTACATCTCCGAGATCTCACCAGCACAGCTTCGCGGCCGCATAGTAGGCATAATGATGATGATCCTCTGCTTTGCTGAAATGGTCGTCTTCTTCGTCGACTACGCTTTGTTCTTCCTAGATTCAGATGACTGGTGGCGCTGGCCGCTCGCCATCCAAGTCATACCCGCACTCATACTCGCTATCGGCTGCTGGACGTGGGTGCCCCCTTCGCCCCGCTGGTTGGTATCTGAGGGCCGGTATGACTGTGCGCTGGAAGTTCTTTCCAGGTTGCATGGTTCTGAGGCTGCGAAGAAAGAAATCAAGGCAATCAGGGAGACGGTAGATGAGGAGTCTAATGCAGCAAATGGAGTGTCGTGGGTAGACATGTTCCGTGGCCCCGTCCTTCGCGTTACGCTTCTTGGGACCGGTGTACAGATGTTTCAGCAGACCACGGGTACGAATGGTATCTTCTACTACGCGCCGAAGCTTTTCAAAAAAGGTGGGATCACGGACCCTAGGCTCGCTAATCTCGCAACTGGCGGTGTCGGCGTCATTCTCTTCCTCAGTGGTTGGATACCGATCCTATATTTCGATCGCTTCGGCCGAAAGACATGGTTCCAGATTGGTCTCGTCGGTATGATCGTTGCACTCACGGGGATCTGTGTCTTGCAGCAGCATGCCGCCGACTACCCCGACAGTAAGATAAACTACATTATTGTGCTTTTCCCGTATTTGTATTATGTGTTCTTCAACGCTTCTTGGGGAGCTGGGAGCTGGTTATATGCTGCCGAGATTTTCCCCATCTCTTTACGGGTGAGTTTTTGGATTGATGCTTAGGGACTGAGGTTGAGCGTCTGACGTGAATTATAGGCCAAAGGGAATGCCCTATGTACTGCGACTCTGTGGCTTGCCAATTTTGCTGTAGCTCAGGTTTCGCCGCCGATTGAAGAGGCGACGGGGTATGGCCTTTACATTTTGTTCATTGTTATATGCGTCATCGCTTTCATCTTCGCTAGATATGCTCTCGGTAAGTCCTCTTTGAGATCAGAAGAGTCATATTAGGGAAACTGACATGTGTTTAGTGGAAACTCAGGGCCGTTCGCTCGAGGAGATGGCTGAGTTGTTTGGGCTCGATGGCTTTGACGTCAAAGAAGAGGATCTGAGAGGTTCTGCGACGCGAGGCTTACTTCAGTCGTCGACAGAAGATGACGGTTTTGCGGAGGCTGAAATACAATAGTTGAATCCATCGTAGACGTCGAATTTTTAAGCAGTGTACATAGTTTTTAAGATTTACTGAACTAAAATTGATGCTATCACAGTATGGATCGTTGCATGTTTTTTAAGGGATTAACTGTGGCTGTTGTAGTCTCCTTGTTGTACAAGTTATTCTCCCTATTTCAGAGTTGGGTATCATCCTTTTCATCAACGCCATTTGGTATACATTTACTTTCTTTCCGTCGTCTCAGTAATATCCTCTCGCCATATCCTCCTCACCTCAAATAAAACCTCGATAGTGATCAAGATTATTATAATCCACTCTAACCTGTGGCCATATTTTTCACTAATCATCTCCCGAAGGACTGTCACGTTCTCGTGTGCGTAATCAATTCGCTTGTTGAGGATCTCGATGCGACGGCGCACTGCTAGAGCGGCGCCGATCTGGTTGTAATACTCCTCCAGTATAGACTCAGACTCCCAGAACATGTCGGGAAGCTCTTCTGTGATGTCCGAATAGTGGTTCAGTTGCGAGCGTAGGTTTAGAAGCTGGCCTGTCATCTTGAGGATCGACTGGCGCTTTAGCTTGCTCTGTGAGCCAGCTGCGAGGACGTTCAACGTCGCCTTGGACTCTTGTAGTAGATACTCGAGGTCGGTCTCGAGTACCGCTAGCTTCGGACTCCTCGCCAGACCACTTGAGAAGGCAATCTTGGCTAGTGTGGTATCTAGCTTGTCGTTTACAAGCTGTTGTGCTCTCGTACCCAGCACGACGACCTCGCCCTTCATGAAGCTCGTGTCTCTCGTCTCGTCGGGGTTGAATTCAAGCATTTCCATCTCGGCGCGGTCGATATGGGGAAAGCTAGCAGCTCGTATCAAGTGTTTGGAGGCAAGCTTCAGCAACGTGTCTTCAGGGACAGACCAGGTGACGACAGTGCCAGAGGGGAAGACAAAGATGTCCCCATTGTTGACGCCTCTAGCATGTACGACGGCCTGGGTGTCGAAGTCGGTGTGATCGGGATCTAGCTCGAAGCCGTGGAAGCGGAGGATCTCTTGTACCTGGGCCATGTCGAAGGACTGAGCAACGCAGATGGCGCGGACGGTGCGGCTATAGTCGGGGACGTCATCGCGATCGAGCGCATCTTGAACGGCGGGCTTTTTGGTGTTGGACGGACGCTTGTTGGGCTTGGTAACGGCACCGAGACGTAGACTCTTAGCTGCAGATGCTCGCACTGGCTTCCGCTTCGCTGCAGGGAGGGCCTTGTGGTTGCTTTGCTGGGGGTTGGTGGCAGCTCCCGCGTCGGCGGAGAAGTCGCCAACATCGGTGGGCTTGTCGTTGACGTCGAGAAGTTGGTTGGAGGTGAAGAAAGTGCGTTTGCGAGGCAGAGAGGCGAGGGTGGTCTGGTGGAAGTATCGTAGGGGCCGCGGGGCGGATGCTCTGGTGTGCAGACCTCTAGCGAGTGTGAAGAAGGGAGGCGCTACGGCCTTGTGCAGGCAAGATGGCATGGTGACGCTGGGCCATCTGAGGCAGAGAATGAACCTCTTGTATTGCGTGTTGTAGGAGTCCTCGCTTGGAGCGGATACCGACAATAAGTAGTCGTGGGAGGGCAAACCTCGATTTCAACGAAGAAAAAGTGAGAAAAAAGGACTAAAGTCGTAAAGTATGTGTGATAAGGACATGGATACGCAAGGTTCTGATTGAAGTAAGTCGGTATAGCCATTGCGCCAAGTGTGTGTGTATTGATGTATGCCCCGAAGGACGATTGTAGCTTTCATTGAATGGTACATGTACTCCCCTACACTTCCGTGGTTTCGGTACATCAATTTACTATGTTGATACCCCTGGATAAACTGTACACAGCCCTCAGTTGTCGATTTATGTTCCTTTACCGACCAAGGATGCAGAGAATGTACCGGAACTATAGCAGCTCATCTCAAAATCCTCCGCCGAGCTTCCAAGCTATGCAAGACCTTCGCGAACGTTGAACCCCGTCTTAACGGTTACATCAACTTGACCGGCGAGGGTGCGTATAGTGAAACGGGGGGCGCGTCTAGCAAAGGACCCTCTCTGAATCTTCAATAGGACAGACAAAGTGACGAGCCGAGAGCTTCCTCAAAATATATGGACTGTTGATGGAGCTTTCATGCTACAATTGGAGGCACTCAACTACACCAAGCTCCACGTGCTTCTCACGATTTTCGAACTCCTGAAGCGGCCTCGAATTCCACAATCCGTACGCGTTACCCGTCGTGCTCGGGAAGATCATCTCGACTCGGTACTTATCAATCAGACTATTGAGCAGCGACAGCTCAATTCTCGATGCAATGTCCTCGTTGGACAGCCTGATCTCTATATTAGAGGAGTATCACACATGGTCGGGCACTAGGTAGTAGCACGCAACGACGGGCGTCTCCCTCTTCTTACACTACCGAGGATGCGAATACCACTCGTCCAGGCCGGACAAGGCTTGTTCAGTTCAGACCAAGCCTGGAGCCAGGCCCTCTCGCGCGCCACTCGTGGTCCAAGGACGAAGCGATTCCGTACGCTCCCTCTCTCGCCCACCCGCATCCTTGCCCTGCGCCTCAGGGCCAAGAATGACGAGCAGAAGAAAAGATACTCCAAACTCTTCCTCATCGGCGCTGGTATGCGCAACGACCGCCTCCCTGTTCTGACGCTGCAGAATCTGCTGGCCAAGCAAGATTTGACCTCGGAACCCCAGCTTGCAAACGCCGTCGCCGCCATAAAATCTGCCGAATGGAAAGAGACGATCATTATGCTTGAGTCGAGGGGCTGGTCCCAGAAACAACTGGACCACTGGACTTGGATTCTCTCTGCAGACAACGGCGAGGCTCGGGTCCACCGCTTCCTTTCAACTGACGATCCGAAGCCCATCTTTCTTCTCCTCATACTCCTCCAAAATAATTCAGCGTTCCATAGTGCTGAATCACTGTCCGCCCTGATTCACTATGTGCGCAAACACCACATCCAACCACTAAACGATCCCTCGGACAGTCAAAATCAAGGCCCCATTGCGGCACCGAGAAGTGTGTTCACTATAACGCAATTTCAACTTCTTCTACGTCGTCTAGTGACTCGTGCCCGGTGCTTGGGCCCACGCTTCATTGTCACCATTGCGCGCCTTGTCGAAGACTTTATCCGCGGCATTCCCACAGATCCACATCACCGTCGTAAGGGCACCGTCTACTCAGACCAATGCCATGTCTTCAACACTGCTCTGCGTTATTTCAGTCTTCGGGCCATGGACCAGCCCTTAAAAAACATGGAGTTCAACTGGCGAGCACAAAAGACCCTTTTGGCGAGATCAGATAGCCTCAAGAAGCCCCTGATCATAAATCAGCAGAGTTATAGGTCCATTCGCAAAGTACTAATTGGACTGAAGAAATCTACAAACGAGAGATTTGTGGCCATGAGATATGCAGCTTCATGGCCGCCATATCGGCAAGATTTCGATGGCAGGGATGCCAAGCGCACGGTCGAAGATGATCAGTCGCGAAGCTATAGAGCCGGGGTTCTCATGAAAGAAGCTGGCTACGTAGCAAATGACTATGACCGCGCTCTAGATACTTTGGGTGGTGTCAGCGACGGTACTCCGACTATACAGACTCGTAGTCTCCCACCGGGGCAGTCCATCGGTCCCGATAAGGGGAAAAGGGATGTTTATTCCAACTGGGCCATGAACGTAAGAGCGACGCGCAATGCCCAAGAAGCTTGGAGGGCCTTTAACAGATTCGCCGAAAAAACCAAGATGCCGCCCAATGCTCAAGTATACAACGAAATGTTCCTCAAACTATTAGCAGAAGAAGTGCCCGAGGACGCGTCATCGGAAGTGCTGCCAGGTGACTCCAAGGAGAACTGGCCGGTGCATCATGGCAATTACAGCGCGTACGAGCTTGCTAGGCTTTCGCCACCGTCAGTCGCCCAATTATATGCCGAAATGGTGCATTTCGGTGTCAAACCTGAGGGCATTGGACTGGAGCAGCTCGTCAAGAAAGCAGGGTCAGTCGAAGACGGCCTACGCTATATGAGAGACAGTGGTGTTCCATCTTCAGTCATCAAGTCTATCACAGCCTTCAAAGAGCCTTCTAAGCAAGCTCTTCGGAGCCTCCCACTAAGACTCTTCAACTGCTATGTCCATTTGCTGTGTAGGCTTCAGCCTAAGCGTCAAGGTCATGAAACGATCTCGACCAAAGAACTGTATCACATCCGCCATGCAATCAAAATCGTGACCTTGAGATTAAAACCACATACGACCGAGGGTGTCACGTTTCGAAGTCCCTGGTATGCTTTACTCCGCACATTAGCGCGACCACAAATCGCCATCAGAAATGGCACTGAATACCAGAACAATGAAGAGCTCTTTGCGCTTTTCTTGGATACTCTCGAATCTGCTCACGCTACTGTGGGACACGATGCTGGTTTCTTTCAACAGCTTTGCATTATGATCCAGAAGGTAGCTTCAGCTACACTACAGGCTCGACCTAACGCGGAACCAGCAGAGGGCATTTTGGTCCCTTCGGGTCAAGACATAATTCATAAATTGGGTGCTATGTTCTCGCAGTTAACTAAACCAGTGGGAACGGCGAAGAACTCATCGATGTCCCTTCTTCAACCTTCATCCCCCCTTGGCCCCGAACACTTACACGCCTATATGCGTGCTCTTGCCTTTCTTGAAGCCAAGGACGATATGATCGCCTTGATGACTTGGATGTTGACCCATCACTTATACTTGGAGGCAGAGATAGATCAAATAGGTGTAAAAGGTCAGGCCATGCTTGCTAAGACTCTGTGTGTCTTCCACGCATTTGCAGGGCCTCGTCTGGAACCAGATGTATCGGACAGACTGAACACGCACATGGAGCAATTGATGTTGTATGGTGGCATTTGGCGATGGCCGACGCATGACGAAGTCGACGAGTATTGTGCCAGGGACCTAAATAAGGCGACTAAGCTTCTGCAGCGGAGGACACAGTTGATGTCTTTTGCGAATCTTTTGCTTAGTGCTGACGATTTGCATAGACAAGATATGATGTAGATATATTTGTATATCATTGTACATATGTATGATCATAAAAAGATACCCCTTTTCATTGGAAAGATTCGAACTCATCGCTTCACTCACGACTCTACGCCCATACTTTACGATTCCGATGGGGCGCCTTACCATACTTGGTACTTGATAGCCTTAGTGAGATAGATAATGAAGTATCTCCAAATTTAGGCCTTAGGTTGGCTCTGTTCAGTCTTGCCTGCACATACACAGTATAGTATTTTATTACATAAAATGTCCTCTGCTTAAAGAAAGGTTTCAGGTAGAGGGCAGAGACGGGAAATCTACCTGCCTACGTACCTGGGTAGATACACTATGTCCGTAAAGTCCGCTTCAACCTAGCACACACTCCTCGCTCCCATCCCAATGCAAAGACACTCTTCACGCTCCCTCAGCCACGGAAAATTCAATCATCCTGCATACACGGACCGGAAAACCTCTTGTTACTTTTGTCAAGTAATCTAGGAATGGATGACTCAAGAAAATCCAAGGCTGGCCGGCCGAGAAAAGCATGTAGTATATGCAAGGCACAGAAGGTGCGTTTTGCTTGATATGAAATCATTTGGCACATTTCCTAGGCTTCGTTCCTGACATTGAGTTCGCAATGGTGTAGATCCGATGCACAGAAGAGAGACCGAGTTGTAAACGATGCGTTAGGTTGGGGCATGGATGTGTTTATCGCGGTGATCCTGTTCAACCCATCGAGACTGCTCATGGAACCCAACAATATGCACCAGCTGCAGGCTTGAAAGTCAAAGAGACGAGACATCTTGTGAGAGAAGAGCTCTATGGCCGCATGATTTGGGATATTCCTAATCGTGTCCAGACAACGGCTGGGAATAATCTAAACAGGTGTGGTTTAGAGAGAAATAGCTTGGAGGAAAAGAACGGCTACGCAGTACAAGGGGATCTGGTAGAGGAGTTGGTAGAGATTTACTTCAGGAACGTGTATAACGCGCCATTGTTACTGCACAAAAAGACATTTCTGAAGGAGGTTAGAGAAGGGAGGGCATGCGAGCATGTTGTTTTGGGGGTGTGTGCTTGGGCTGCTAAGTATCCATTCTTCTGCCACTCCTTCTTATCGTCTTTCATTATTCTTCCCTTTAGAGATCTAGATCAAAGGTCCTGACGATGCGGAAGGTTCTATAGAGATGGGAACGATAGAACGGTACTAAAAGACAACGGCTCAATGGAGCAATGGGCAAAGAAAGCAGGAAAATTGGTCTTCGAGAATGCCGAGGAGCTCGCCCAGGAGAATATCGTGACGTTTTTAAATCTAGCACTGTTTTGGCATTCGTTGGGTGCATGGAGGAGGGCGTATCTCCACAAAGGGAATGCCTTCCAACTACAGGACATTGTTGGTCTAGGACCCAGATCATTACAGACCGAGAACACGCTAGAATCTGAAATACGGCGGCGGAGATTCTGGGCCTGTTATGCGATGCATTGCCATACGAGCGAGCGTGGGAATCAGTTTCAGCTCAAGGGTCCGATCATGACGTTGCCTTTCCCTTGGCCAGAGGAGGATTTTGAAGATGGGGTTGGAAGACATGGACAGAATTGCATTGAAGATGATAGGAGTGACGGGGCGCTCTTTTCTGAGTTGATAAGGATTATGACTATCTGGTATGTCTGGCCCAAGCATATGGCGCTCGCAGTCTTTGACCGGATGATTTATAGGTCTTCTGTCGTTTCATTACTCAAGTCTCCTGACGACACGAGTACACATCTACGCATATCAGCGATCATGGCTCTCGATGAACGGGTTTCGAAGTGGTGGCGTGCACTCCCGGCGACTCTTAAACTGACACCGTCTACGATTCATATCATGCCACGAGAGATTATTCCAAGGATTTTGCATATCAATATGCTGTATCACCAATCCATCTGTGCGCTTCATGCTTCCCTTGTACCGCTTTTCTGCGGTAGCCAGGGCGAAGAAGGCTGGCATACAACACGGCAGCTTTCAGCACAGGTCGCATTCGAACACGCCTGCGAAGTCTCTGCCCTGGTAATCGCAACTCTGGAGGTATTCCCGCGTACATCGGCGCTGCCAATGTTCATGGGTTATGCTGCATATTGCGGTTGTGCGATACAAGTCCCGTTCCTGTCGTGTACGAAACCAGCGATTAAAGAGCGAGTGGTGAGGAATGTAAGGGCGAACTCGAAACTACTGCAGCTCATGGCTGAAGACTGGAAGTTTGCTTCTTTGTTGGTATGTTCCGAGACACTAATCTATATTCCTGACAACTTGGCATTTGATTACCTACATGTAGGTGAGTAGTTCTGACTGATGATGTGGCAGCTGTCGTATATCCACTATCTACATGCACTCCACAGCAAACATGGTATCGTGCTCGAGGATGAGCCGAAGAACATCGCCCGGGAGAGGCTGAGTGTCTTTGATGGCGATTCTTCCAATGCGAAGACATCTATCTATGAGTACATCGAGTTACTTCGCACCGAAGGAGGAGGCTATGGCAGTGCTGAGGAGGGTGGTGATCTTGAGAACCACCCCGTCGCTGCACTAGAGACCGAAATGTCGGCTTTGCCGGTTTCACACAATGCTCCAAGCGCCTCACTTGAACCAACTGTATTCTCCCAAGTGCAGGACTACTCGGTGGCAAATGGAGATGGGTTGCTAGATATACTATATCCGTTTAACACGGAAGAGTTCAACTTCGCAATGGATGACGACATGCTGGATTTCTCGCAGCTAGAAGTAGACCAGCTTGGCTTGGGGTATCTTGATACTGCGCCTTGGAGCCGGCATTGCTGAAGGACTGCATAGCTACCTAGGTACCTGTGTGAATCAATTATTTCAATCATTCCCAGACCCGAGGAGTTTAATCTTTCGCATTTGGCTCTGTTGCTTGTTCGTTGGCGGTGTGTGTATGTGTTGCGTACAACCATCGCCAGCCTCCTTTCTCTCAAGGATGCCCCGAGACTTCCAGGTAGTGACCAAAGCTGAGGTGGCATCGAAGGAAGAATGGCCCGAGATGGCCAGACAGCCGACATGACCCCATTACTCGCACAAGCCGTCTGGCGAGTCTGACTACCACTCACCGACAAATCAACAGATCATCGTCGGTCTCAAACGAGGGAGCTAGAAAAGTTTGGTAAGGTAGGTGCTGCGCTACTGAAATCATAATGCGTGATTTCTTCAGCGGCATGCATCCTAAACCTGGCAGAACGACCTGGTGCGACAGGGTGGGAGGGGCCAAGCCCACTGAAATAACAGGCGAGGCAGACAAGTCGGCGGCTAGCTACAAGCCATGCCCGGCCCAATGAGGGCTTACCGAGGACCTTCTGGGTAAGATAGCCCGCTCTTGCGCGCAGTGAGCCCGAACCTAAATGTGGACGGGCAGGGACAACGCGCCAATCTCGTCAGCACCGTAGCACATGCAATCTCCCTGGTGGACACGGGCTCGACAGGTTTCAATCATGGGGTTTCTCCTGCAAACTTCCATGTCTGGACATTGAGCGTACCTCAAGGATGACTGGAATTTATATGGTAGGAACGCGTGAGTTGGACGTGATGTCTGAAGTCGACCGTACCTACCTACATGTAGGTAGGTACTAATTGAAGTATGCTTGACCATTGCGCCAATCGACTTGATATTGAATGTTATGCCCCGAAGGACGAGAGCTGGTGAATTATACCGGTACATGTACCTCCCCTACAGTACCTTCTGCTGGTGGATTAATATAAGCAGCAATAACCCGTAACCAGGTACAGTTCACCCTACCAAAAGAATGGAGTCACCGCCTGAGATCTTTCTGCCGGCAGAATTATGACGCTAAGCCGCTTACAGCAAGTCGGCTAAGATTATGTCAGCGGATAGCGCATAAGCTGCCTATCGGTCCTGCTGTAGCTCATAATTATAGCCAGCGGCAAAAGAACCGCTAGTCCTATCTGATATCTTGGCAAAACACCACGAAGGCGGTGACTCCATTCTTTTGGTAGGGTCATCCGTACATGTACTTATAGACTAAATCACACTCAAGCCCTCGGCCCCTTCTGTAGCAGGAATGCTGGCCTCTTTCTAGGCCCTGACTGCTTGCCCCACGTACTCCTTCTAGTCAAGTAGAGTTAGACAGCCAAGGCTCCCGCATTGTAGATCTGCAAGCACGGTTGGCAGGAACTCAGGACTCAGGCAAAGGTACATGTATGTCGTTCTGGCAGGCGAGCGAGAGCAGGCAGTTCTACAGAATACATACATGAGGTATCCGTACCCCGACAAGACCCGCCGTTGATGCAAAAAGTCAGCTCCCACCTCGCGCCTTTCCTCCGTCAACGCGTGCGCACCGCAGACAGCGCTCACGACTTTTCCCATCAATTCAATCTCGCATCCGCCGCAGTTCTCGTTGGCACACATCACGCGGCACCGCCCCCAACTCGGTGCTTACATACCTACGACCTCCTCATCATTGCTCACAGCGCTGTCTCGCGCCGCATCAGCCGGCTTTGACAGTCTCATCTTCATCTTGATACTGACCGAGCACCTAGCCGCCACCGGGTAAGCCTCTCCCCCCTTTGTCTCTTTGTCATTCTGTTGTTTCCCTTGCCGCGCCGGGGCACTTGGACTGAGCTGAGCGTCCCTGCTGTGCTTCACTGCCGCTTGCGCCGACTACCTTTGCCTCGACGCTGTCCCTCCATCACCCGTTCGCATCTGCACTCAACACGACTTCTCTCAACCTTGTTCATGTCACTCCCCTGAACAGTGTACCGATTTGTCTTCGCCATCTGGGCTCCCTGAGTCAAGGGTAACCTTTCCTCCCTTTCAGCGACATCTCGCCGCTCAGTCTTGCCCTTGACCACTTCTTGTTCCAACCCTCAGAAGCAAGGTACCCTGGGTGCTCAGTAGCCTGAGCTACATTGGCTCACGTCTTTGCGGCACACTACTGCGAAGTTTTGCAGCCATATTGTTCACGCGACAAGCCTTCTGTGTCATTTGGGCCTTTCTCAACCCAGGAGGTTGTTGAAGCTACCTGGCACAATGCCCTTCATTGCCAACTTCGACAAAGCCAATTGTAGCGCCTGTGGCGGTGGCCCATCCCTTCGATTCCATCTCATCTCTTTGATATATAATCACTCGACTCGGTCTCCCTTCGTTCACGAGAACTGACTATTCCAAGCGCAGGCGTCAAACATACCATCCCAACCATAACCTTGTCACCCTGCCCGTGACGGTCTCGCACGTCACTAGCGGTCATGTTGTGAGAACCTGATGGGTCAGAACGAAAGCCGACCTCAGTACGAGGAAGACGAAGCGGAAGAACCAGGCCCAGACGTGTCTTACTACAATCAAAAGTCGGACGATTTGGCATTCCCCAGCCAGATTCCTAGCTCCATCCAACCGAAATACCCATCGCCGCCTCCGCGCCGTACCCGCGACAGGGACTCTAGTTCGCCGATCCAGCACGTCTTCGGTTCCTCTCCGCCCTCCAATCACACGTCCCTTGATCCGTTTCCAGGCGTCGCCACCTTCGCTGCTCCAGTCCTCAGCAGTGATCAGGCAGACAGCGAAAGAACCCACTCATCGTCAAAGAAGAAGAAGAAGAGCAAAAAGAGGCGCAATAGGAAACGTACGAGCTCGATGTCTCACCCCGAACATGATGGGTCCGTTCTTTATGAACAAGATCATGATAATGGAATGCTTCAGGATCTGAACGGTGAGGGCCAGCTGCAGGACCTGCAGAGAAGTGACAGGAAAGACTTGCGGCGCCAAGCAAAGCTTGCTCGACAACAGCAGCTGGCAAGTGCAGCTGTGAACATCCATGAACAACAAGAGCCCAGCCGCTTTTCACAGCTATGGGAACCTCAAGAGCATGCCAAGTATGAGCCTATTGAAGGCAATATCGAGGAAGATCTGCCTATGCCTATCGATCCGAATCTGTTGGATCCGGCAATAATGGAAGACAGTATGCCCTCGAGGAGACGCAAGAGAAAAGCTCAGGATCAGGACGAGAGTGGACAGAGCGGAAACAAGAACAAACGCTCGCGCAGTCGTCAGATGGGCACGGAAGCAGAGAACGGCCATGGACCAGTCCAACATGACATCAACTTCAACGATCTTGCCGAACAGATTTACTCTGACCAGAAGAAGACATCCTTCATGGACGAATACCCACCTGACGCTCACCATGACGCTACACACAACGCGATGACGGGGCTTGCAATGGCCATCGATGACAATATGCATCCTATGGCGCGAATTGAGAGTGATCTGGTCGCAAATGCACAGCCCGAGACGGACACAGGTGATAAGATCGCCGAGACCTACCAGGACGATGCCATCGATGGGGACTATGTTGAGCAGAATGACACTAATGATGCATCTTCTACACAAGGCCAACCTCACGTTCACGTCACAGAAGCCAACGACGTTAATGGCCATGAGGATATTCAAGTTCCATCATCCGTACCTCAACCAGACGGCACCGAAGGCCTATCCTTCAACCAGGTTGACACAGGCAAGGCCGCTACTACCGGTCGCAGACGAGTCGCCAAACCAAACTTCTTCGATCGTGTCCCAGAAGAACTCAATGAGAGTGATCTTCAATCGCCATCTACCGCTGCAGTAAATCGTAGAAAAGGCAAAGGGAAGCAGGTTGCCGGCCCGCAGAACGGAGATGAAGCTGGTCCCTCGACTGCCAACGGTAAAGTCAAGCAACCCAAGATTTCCAGTATGCTGGAGGGAGCGGAGACACCTTCAAATAACAGTGTGGTCCGTCTCCGCACTCCCCGTACGCCTGTCACCGTCACTGGAGCGTTCAGTGACTTGGAGTTACGCAATTTGTCCCAGGCAATCGAGCGCTATCGCGAAGACACCGGGAAAACTCAACATGATGTCAATGATCTCATTCATGGCAATCCTAAAGACGCCAAAAGCAACGAGCTGTGGGAGCGCATAATGGCAACGTGCGTTGGTCGAAGCCGTCAGAAGGTTATCAACCAAACACGACGAAAATTCCACAACTTTGTGGCCCGTGGCACATGGACCCCGGAGCAAGAACAGGAACTTCGGCAGATGTATGAACAATACG
Organism: Xylariaceae sp. FL1019; assembly: GCA_022578705.1. Lineage (NCBI taxonomy): Eukaryota > Fungi > Ascomycota > Sordariomycetes > Xylariales > Xylariaceae > Xylariaceae sp. FL1019. The sequence continues at coordinate 12,593 of MU391975.1, read as the reverse complement.
GAAACAAGTACGCTCTAATTGGCCAGCTCATAAATCGACATCCCGAAGATATCCGAGACCGAATCCGAAACTACCTTGTTTGCGGCGACAGCCGACGCAAAGATCAATGGAATCAGGAGGAGCAAGACCACCTCATCGCCATTGTCGAGCAAGCGATTGAACAAATTCACACGGAGCGCGCCAAACAGGGTGATAGTAGCGGACGACCCGTTGAAGAAGATATCAACTGGCAGCTAGTCAGTCAGGGCATGGGTCGGACACGCAGTCGCCTCCAATGTATCTCCAAATGGAAGGCAATCAAACCGCAGCTTGTTGGCGGTGGTCTCGACGGAGAGACGGCTCCTATGGAGGAGATCATTGAGAAAGGGCGCCAGACTGCAATCACCATGTCCTACCGCAATCGGTCCCTCGTTATTCAGGCCATACAACGCACAGGCGCGAACGCTGACAGTCGCATCCCCTGGTTGAAAGTCCGTACGGAGCTCAACATGCAATGGACCCGTCCGCCCTTGATGATTGTTTGGTTCCGCCTACGACGAACCGTTGAGAATTGGCAGACCCTCAACGTCAAGGAGATATGCATTGTTCTTTTGCAACGTTTCAAGGAATACCATAAACTTGATTACATTGAGGACAGCAGTACCGATTTCAGCCTTGAATCTGAGTACCGTGAGGTCGAGTACAAAATAAAGAGAGGCCGCAAATCGCATACTACGATCAAGACGCCTGCTATCGCAAAGACTAGTGATGATGAAGACGACGCTGTAGTGGACCAGCTCGACGCGCCAGCGGCTGACGCAGCAGAGAATGAGATAGTGTCTCACCACACACGTAGCCACAGTGTTGACCTGGGCATGCACGGTGGCGCGGTTGAGAATCCGGAAGAACGCGAGATTGCGGACTCCGACCCAGATGTCAAAACCCACGATGCTACTCGACGTCGACGAACCCGTTCTCAGCCCGACGAAGTCGAAGAAGTCGAGGAAAAGGGATATGAGTCGGGCAATCAGAGCAGTGACACACACGCCAGCCAAGCTTCTAGCATACCTGCTCGCTGATTGTACAGTGAAAGCGGATGAGCCTACACAGCTGATGTCGAAGACCAGAGGTCTGCTGCTTTCGCTATTGCTGTTGGTGGATCAATTGCAGAAATTTCTACACGTTTTAGTAAGGATTTACTAGATCTTGCTAGGACGTGACCCAGACGCTGAAGAACTTGAGAGGCCTTGATGAATGGTGGAGAACGAGAAAGTCCCAGTCCCGGAATCTTGTCAAGATGCAATGAGTGTCCGCATCTGCCTATAGGTCCCTATGAGAATGAATAATGTCGTGTAGTATAGTCAAGTTGTTAATAGGCTCTAGCTGAGTTGTGGCTTCTGCTTCAAACGCACCTTGCTACATTAGCTTGAGCATCATATGTAGAGAGAAGCCCCAATAAGGCCAAGGCATTCACCAAATATATCTGATATTCAATGTGATGTGATATTGCGTAAGAGTGAAACCCATTCTGACTTTTAAAGCGGCTGAAATGTTTCCAAGTCGTCCGTAGCGATCTGTACCTAGTCAACCTTCAGGATTCACGTAACATGAGGTTATATGCGGTTCCTCTATTCGTCGTCGCCGGAGCGCAGTTGAGTGTCGTTCGATCAAGGACAAGGGTGTCGTGGTATACCTCAAATCGACCGTTGCTGGCTTAGCTACACGTAGGAACTGTAGTTGTCTATGATATATGGCTGTATTATTGCATCACAGTATCACATACAGGTATTTTGGTCTATGCCTCGGGAATAACCCGTTCACCATATCGAAACCTTAGATCGCGGGTGGGATTTCTGTAATAAATGCGGTGAAGCCGAGTATGCCATTTGATAGAAGGGCCGCGTAGTTAGCTGCAGTTGCATATCCTTGTTTACCTCCACTGATGTGTTCCCCAAAATGCCCCACGGCCATTCCCTCGGACAGCCCCGAAACTTCGTGGTCGCCGGCTATTTCGCGCTTGGAACTCCTCCCGTTTTATCTGGAGGTTTTCTTAGGTGAATTTATAAGTAGGCACCAATACTTTACTTCGTGGGCACTAAACAGGTGGCTATTATTTAAGATTAACCGTCGGCTTTACTAAACAGCCCCTTTATTAAACCATATCCGTACTAAGCTCGTTAGTTCTAAACCTTAAATATTAAATAAATTGCCACTTTGTAACTTATTTTTATTGTATAATTATTTATTTTTAAAATTTAAAAGCCGCGTTTTTGCTAGTATTATTACTTTTTACGTATATTTTTTTATTAATATATTACTTTCGATTTTTAATCTATTAAAAAAAAGCCTTAACGGCGATCTATTTTTATTAATAATAAAGCAGCTTTTTATTACGTTATAAAACTATGCTCGAATTGACGGCTTTGCTATTTTATAATATTATGCTTGTAGCAAATTTAAAAAAATTAGGTATACTACGTATATTATATACTACTAGTCCGGCAAAAATCGCAAAGCTTGCGGCTACGGCTTTCGAGTAAAAACCTTTATTAAAAAAAGATACTTATAAAATAGTATAATAATTACCTGTAAAAAAACAGCTTAGTATTAGGTTTTTAAATTTAATAAAAGCGGTTAAAGGTATAATTACGCCGTTATCCCTTTTTATAATACGTATATAATATACTGTCGTTTCGGTAAAAAATATCGTAACTATATTAAAAGGTTATATCTTTATTAGATTAAGTTTAGCGCTATTTTGCGATTTTTTTAAAAAACGTTTTTTAACGATTTAATTAAACCGTAAAATATATATAACGAGTTATAAAAACTCTGTAATAAAAGTTTAAGCGATTTTATAGCAATTTAGGCTTTCGTAAAGCATTTAATAAACGTAAACATTTTTTATATTATTTAATATAAAAAAGGGAGCCGATTTAAAAGCGTTATTTAGATTTATTTTAAATTGCTAAAAATATAAAAACGTTTTTTTAAAATTATAATTATCGATAATATATATAAAACAAACCGATATAATATATTTTTCGTTAATTTTATAAGCTATATAAACGTTAGGCTTAATACGTTATTTAATATTACGTTTAGCTTTATAGCTAATAAAACGGAAAAGTTTTTTTTATAAATACTGCGATTTATAGAGTCGATAATTAATAATATATATAATAAGTTCGATAATATTATGTTTTTTAAGCTATTTAATATGTTAATAATTAATTATTATAAAGAGTTAAAGTTAATTGCTATAAATATGCTTTTTTTTATATATTTATAGTAGTAAATTTGCGTTTTTTACTTTAATAAAAATATACTTTTATAATTAATAAAAAAATAGTAAAAAACGCCGAAAATAGCCTTTTAAAAGCAATTAAATTAACTAGTTAATGTTATTTTAAATATTAAGTTAGTAAACTCGAATAATAACGAGTTTTTTAGTATCGACGGTAATTTTAAACATTGCTTAAATAATTTTATAATAACGGTTATTATTGACGCTGGTAAATTTTTTAATAATATCCTTTATATATAAAAAGGCCTTTTTATTTATTAGTTTTTCGTAATATACGCTAATATTAAAAAAACGATAATAAAGGCTTAAAATTGTTTATTAGCGTTTTTTTTAATTAATTAAAAGCGCGTTATTATATATTTCGAAATAACCTAAATGCCGTTACGGTATTAATAGGCTTATTATTATATTTTCCATTATTGTAATTACGGCGAAAAAACAACGTTATTAACGGAGGCGAACTATTATTTAATTAAATTATACTTTTAAAACAATAAGGGAAACTTTTATTAGATTTAACGGTATATTTATAAATACGTAAAATCGACGATTTATATATATAAATAGGCTATTAAAACTAGCTGTTAAACAGTACGTATGATTTATTATAGGATAAAATAGCTCGGTAATTTAAAATACCAGTGTACGTATATAGCCTTAAATTTTATATATAAACAATATAAACGCGTTAAAAATTACTTTTTAGCGCTAAATAATTTTATTTTTAAAAATATGCCTAAATTTTAATTTAAGGTCTTTGTTTAAATCTGATCGTAAAAACGATATAGGTCGGGGAATTTGCTAGTTAAAATAGGTGTAGCTAATCGGAGGGCCTCGGTTATAGCGTGCTAAACTAAATATAGTTAACGTAGCGAAACCTTTTAGTCGTTTTCCGGCTTTTTAAGCCGTCGAAACCGTAAAAAGGCAATATAAGTTAAAAAGTTTTTTAAACAAGCAAAATAAATAAGGCAGTCCTATAATATAAGTCGTTTTTTTTTTTAGTTTAAAAATGCTAGCTTTTAATTAACTGCCGCACTACTACTATACGATTAGCTACGGCTTTTATAATATAGGTCGTTTTCTTTTTTAATTTAAAAATGCTAGCCTTTAATTGGCTGCCGCACTGCTACCGTACGATTAACTGCGGCTTTTGCAATATAGGTCGTTTTTTTTTCTGGCTTAGAAATGCTGGCCTTTAGTTAGCTGCCGCATTGCTACCGTACGATTGGCTGCAGCTTTTGCAATATGGGTCGTTTTTTTTTCTAGCTTAAAAATGCTAGCCTTTAATTAGCTGTCGCACTGCTACTATATAAGGCTTTATAGTGCTGCTAGGCCCTGCAGCGATAAAACCTTATAGTGATGGCGGCTATATAGCGATAAAGCCTTATAGTAATAGCAGGCCTTATAGCGATAAAACCTTATAGTAATGGCAGCTATACGGCGATAAAACCTTATAGTGATAACGGCTATACAGCGATAAGGCTATGTAGCGATAAGGCCTTTTAGTGATAGCAGGCCTTGCAGCGATAGGGCGTACAGCGTTTCCGGCGCCTCTAGCGCTTTTTATAGCCGCGCTTTAGTTACGTTAGCTATATTAGTTACGAGCCTTTAAAAAGGTTTTAATATTTTTATATATTTTAGATTAAAACATTTTTTTTTTTAAATTTTTAGTACGGCGAAAGTCGATTTAAGAGTATTAGGATATAGCTATTTAATTAATTAGTTGCTTGATTATTCGCAGCGTTTATTTATTACAATTTTCGTTTCGTTATAAGGTTTTTTATTTTAGCTTTATTACTCGTAATAATTATATGCTATAGTGTTTAGTTAAGATTTTAGCGGTTAAAATCTTTATTTATTATCGTACTCGGTTAGTATTATTTATCCTTATTTTATTATATTTAGCGTCGATTTTATAGCTCGTTTTATATAATAAATTCTTTTTTAAAGCTTGTCCTATATAATAAGTTCTTTTTTAAAGCTTGTCCTATATAATAAGTTTTTTTTTAAAGCTCGTCCTATATAATAAGTTCTTTCTTAAAGCTCGTCCTATATAATAGGTTTTTTTTTAAGGTTTTTTCTTAAAGTCTTTTACGAGCTAGCGTACGAATTTATCCGCTTTTTAACGGGATTTTCGTACTCGTTAAACTTTTTTATAGTATATAGCTCGTCCTATATAATAGGTTTTTTTTTAAAGTTTTTTTTTAAAGTTTTTTACGAGCTAGCGTACGAGTTTGTCCGCTTTTTAACGGGATTTTTATACTCGTTAAACCTTTTTATAATATATAGCTCGTTTTATATAATAGGTTCTTTTTTAAGGTTTTTTTTTAAAGTTTTTTACGAGCTAGCGTACGAGTTTGTCCGCTTTTTAACGGGATTTTCGTATTTATTAAACTTTTTTATACGCGATTTGTTTCGTTTTAATATATAACTTTTATAGTTTTTATTTTCGTTTATTACGGTAACTTTTTTATACTTTGTTTTATTATTTTTATTATCGAGTTTATAGCTTGTTTTATAAATGCCGATTTTATTTTTTTATATAATATTTAATATAGCTTTTTTTTTATCTATATTTTTTTTATTTTTAAAAAAAGTATTATTAATAAAATCGAATAGTTGCCGTTATTTTTAAAGCAAATTAGCCTAATAAATACGATTTATAAAACGAACTTTTATTAAGCCTTTTATAAACTAAATTAAAATATTCGCGACTTTTTATTTTAAAAAATTCTTTATTAAGGTTTTTTATAAAACGGTTTAGTTTAAAAATATTATTAGGCAAAAAGTTTGCTTAAAATAGCGTAATTATTAAATCGTAATATAGATATTTTATAAAATTTTGCGTAATTAATAGCTTATCGCTATAATTTAAATAGTTTGTTATAAAAATATTTATTAATTAGGTTTTTTAGTACGTAATATAGGATTTTCGGCTGTTTTTTTTATATAATAACGTTGTTTTCGAAAATTCCGCGTAGTTAATAGCCCGTTACTATAATTTAAATAGCTCGTTGTAAAAATATCCGTTAATTAGGTTTTTTAGTACGTAATATAGGATTTTCGGCTGTTTTTTTCGTATAATAGCGTTATTTTTAAGAATTCTACGTAGTTAATAGCCTATCGTTATAATTTAAATAGCTCGTTATAAAAATATTCGTTAATTAGGTTTTTTAATACGTAATATAGAATTTTCGGCTGTCTTTTTTATATAGTAGCGTTGTTTTCGCTATATTTAAATAGGTAGCTTTTTTATATTTTTTTTCAAATAGCGATACAATAAGCAAATCGTTTAAATCGTTAACGTCGTTTTTAGCTTCGGAAGTTTTTAAAACTTTCGTTAAATTTACTATAGCGATTTAAAAGTTTAAAAATAATTTTTCTTTAAACAGTATATACGGAAAGCTATTATTATTATTATAGTTAAAAAAAACACTTTACGAAAAGCTTTAAAAATTAAAAAAGCCGGACGTAAGTATATAGGTTTTAAAAGCGTTAAAATATCATATCGGATTAGTTATTTAATTTATAATTAACTATTAAAAATACTTTATATATATAAATTTATTTTTATTTATAACTTATTAATATTTTTTATTTTTATAGGTTTAAAAATCTAAGCATTCGTTACGAACTTTTTTATTTAAAAACGAACGGTCGGGTTTTTTTTAACTATAGTTTCGTGCTTTAATAGCTTTAAGCATAATTTTAAAGTCCGGATTTATTTTATATTATATTTATCGCTTATCGTTTTCGAAATAAACTTTTTTTAAAAACTAGCTATTATAACCTTTAAACTATATTTTTAAGTTAAAAAGATTATATTTTTTAGAATATTAGTCCCGTATTTCGACGATATATATATTTATTTTATACGTAGCTATTATATTACGTTTTTATAACGTGTTTACCCGATAGTTTTCGGGACTTTATAAGTATATTATTTTAAATCGTGTCGTAAAAGTAAAAAAAAACCGATAAAAATTAAAAATACCGAACGTAGTTTAGCCGGATTTAATATTAACGTTGCTATTATCGATTTTTTTAAAATTTTTAAAGCTTTTATTAAACTCGTAGTAATATATTAAAAATCTAAAGCTGGCTTTTTTTTATATAATATAAAAAAAGGTTTGTTATTATTATAGCTATTAAAGGAAGTATATTATAAAAACCGATAAAAATTAAAAATGCCGGACGTAGTTTAGCCAAATTTAAAGGCATTAAATAGTTATAGTATTTAACTTTTTGTTTATAGTTTTCTAATATATCGTAATAAAAGTGGCCGCTAGTAAAAGGTTACTTATTTACGTACGTTATAGTGGATAAAAAACATAAAAAGGCAGTAATAATAATGGTGCGTAAGCCTTTTTATATTTTAAATTTTGTTTATTTAATTATTTAAAAGCTGGCTTGCTATATTCTTTATTATAAATATTTTATATTATTATTTAATAACAAATAAAAATAGTAACTATATAAATAATAGCGTTGTTAATTTATATTTATTAATTAAGGTATTAACTATTAACTTATTATTAATATTTAAATATAAATAATTAGTTATATTAAATTATTTAAAGCAAAATTTATTACTTATAATATATCGATCGGCTTTATTAGCAACTTAAATATTATTTTCGTAATAACTAGTTATATTAAATTATTTAAAACAGGATTTATTACTTATAGCATATCGATCGGCTTTATTAGCGATTTAAACATTATTTCCGCCGCTTTACCTAATTTGCATAATACGTAAATATATAATACTAGTTTTTATAATATATTGTATATTTTTTTATTAAATAGTTAACTATTTAGACTTTAATTTATATAAGGCGTTTATTATATATTTTATTTTAATAATAATAAGTTACTAATTAATAATTAAAACTTAAACCGTTGTTATTATTATTTATTTAAGTTTTTTTTACGTAATTAATTTTTAAAAAACGTTTATATATTTACGGACCGTATTCCTTATCGGAACGTATTAATATATGCATTTTTATCCGTTTTATATTACGTTTAAGGCCTTATCGGTTTATTGCTTTAAAAGCTATTAATATAAAATTCGTAATATTTTAAATACTTTGTTTTTAAACTAGTTACTTAGTTAGGTAAGTTCGCCTTTTTTTTTTTCGTTATATATTTCCGCCTATTAATAAATAAAAAGCTAGCGTTGTTATAACTTGTATTATTTAATAATAAGCACGTATTCGCCGTTTTCGTTAAACTATTACTATTGCTATAAATAGGCCTAATAGTATTTACCGAAATTAGTAAGCGTTATACGTATTACGATATTTATAGCTAATACGTCGAATGTTTAAGTTATTTATTTTACGTTTAGCTTATTTATTAAGCTTATTAGTCGCTAGTTAATAATACGGCTATTTTTTTTATATTTATAAATCAATATCGATTAAATCTTAAAGTTTTAATTACGTAAAGTGTTAGCGATATATATAGGCGGAATATATTCGGCTTTTTAAGCGGCGAAAATTATATCGGTATTTTATATTTTAAAAAATTATTAAACGAATATTAGTAATAAAAGCATTTTAATATATATACGCAACGTATTATATAATATAATAAACGATACTTTTTTAAAAAGTCGTGCTATTAACGTCGTCGAAATATACCGTATTGCCGTCGATTTAGTTTAGCTTTATTAATTAGTACTCGTTATAATAAACAAAGCGTTGTATTTTTATCGATAATATTATCGTTTTTTTATATATAGTATATTAATTTTGGCTTAATGTTTATAAAAATGTTTATAGGCGAATATATAGCAAGGGGTATTTACGGTAGCGGTTATTAATAATAAAGAACTTAAATGTTAAAAGGACGTGTTTATACGTAAAGTTTTAGTAGTATTTATAATAGTTAGAATTAAAAGCGTATTACGAAAAGTAGGGAAAATAATATATAAGTTAACTCGTAAATAACTGCTAATATATATAATAACGGCTAAAACGTTATTAGGTTAATTTATTAATATTAAATTGTTTTATAAACTACTTGACTATATTTTATATTATATTATTAAATACGCGTTAATTTTAATATATTAGTGTTTTAATAAGCGTATTTAATAAAAGTAAATTACCGGCTATTTCGGTATAGTAACTAGTTTTAAATAAATCGCTAATTGTTTCGGTAAAACAGTTAGTCCTAATTAGCTTAAATTTTATTATCTTTTTTTGGTTTTTTTTCCTTCGTTTCGCTTTTTGTTTTATATAAACTTTTCGTTATATTTTAAGCTTTAATAAAACGTATATTTTAATAAACCGTAATTTAGCGTTTTAGTAAGGTTTTTATAATTATAGATTTATAATATATAATGTTTTTATTACGTTTTTATCGGAATTAATCGAATATAATAAATTTAAACGTTATAAACGGTAGTTAAAATATATAATAAAAAAATTAACGTTATTGTTGGTTTATGGATATGTGGCTGCCACCTGCGGCAGTTGGCTACAGCCAACTGACGTAAGGTGGTAGCCTTGGTAATGGCCTGGTGGCCTGACGGATTTAATCCCACGCCGGGATTGGTACTTTAGGCACTAGCTAGGTAGTAGTATATAACCACGTACCTTAGCCGTACGTAGCTCTACTATAACATTAATTAATAATAACAATTATCAATATCACCACATTACCAGTATCGTACGTACGTAGTGATTAGGTGATTATATTCACCCAACACTGATATCAGTGCTGGAAGCCCTAGCACAGATTAGCAAGGGACTTATTACACCTGATTACAGGTGACGCCGACCTCTGCGCACCTTGCTGTCGCCGTTAGACGTCGCGGATATCGACGATTTCGACACTGTTAACCCTTCCAGTTAGTTATTTGACGATTGTTGACACCTGACAGCGACGACGTCCTATCGTTACCGTTAGTCCGTCAGTCAACATCGTTAACAGTAGCAGTAGCGCCTCAGACCACCAGGTCTGCCGCTTCGATACAGCGCTATCGTTACTAAAAAGGCCTGTAGCACCTTAACTATAGCACTTTTTAGGCCTTAACAGCGCTAGCGCAGCCTTAACAGCAGCGCTATCACGCTGAAGGTAACGCCTTCCAGGCCTTATTTCCAGCGCGTTAAGACCCTTCCAGAGACTTTACGGCAGTAGCCCCGCGGCACTACATTAAATGTAAGCCTGCGTTTTTTAGCGCCGTCAGTTACCCCTTAGTACTTTCCCGCCCTTACGGCAGCCTTAACAGCGCCGTCACCTTCACTAGACGTTAGTCTAAACGTCCCTATCCCTTAATAGACGTTACCACCAGACGTTAACAGACGATAAGGTCCCGTTACCACCAGACGGACCACTAAAAGGACTATTAAAACCGTCATTTCAGACGGCTGTAGCATTCTCAGACGGACCTTAGACACCCGTCACCAGATGATAACAGCGCCGTTAGCATTAGACGGCAGCTACCTTTTACTACTTCAGACAGCACCGTTACGGCAGTTACCACTAGACGGTACTATTACTATTGTTACCGCTGCTAGACGTCCCTTTAGACGTCTTTGAGACGTTACTTCATAGACGTTACCTTACTAGACGTCTTTCTGACCTTTTGACGGACCACTCCGTTAACACTACAAGGCTTACGCATAGAGCGTTCGAAGCCCACTTGACGGCTTGTTACACTGTTATTTGCTTTTATCGACGGCAAGAGTTGACCCCTTCAAGCCCGTTAATAGCTGACGGTAACGTTAACGTTAAGTTTGGAAGGCACTAGTTATCTTAGTGCTACTAGACGCCCGTTATTACCTATTTTGACTGTACGCTAGCAGCAATAACAGCGCTAACAGTTACCTATTTTAGTGACGTTACCATCGTTACCTTATAGGGCTTACGCAGTAATACCGCGTTTGAAGACCACCCTTAAGAACCCCTCATTACCCCTCCACAAGGCTCACGTAGCACCGGCACGTTCGAAGCCTCACCACCGACGTTAACGGCCCGTCCCGAGACCGTCACACCATCAAGATCCTCCCATCCGACTACTATCACCAGCTAACAGCAACGACGAGACTAAAAAACGGCAAGAGATCGACCCTATCGATCACCTCAAGTCAACGGATTAGGCCTCCAAGCACCACCTAGAAGGCTCCTTACGATCCATCAACCTCAAAAGACACCTGGCTGTCACCTGACGAAGCCAGGACTCCCATAACCACCTCAGAGGCTTGGGTGCACCTCTGACCCGTCAAAAAGCCCCGTAAGGCACGCACCCACCACCACCTAGTAGACGAGGCCCTTCACACCTCACATCACCTAGTAGACGAGGCCCTGACCTCACATCACCGTCACCAGAAGCCCGAGATCAAGGATCTCACCACCTGGCCGTCACCTGGAAGCCAAGACCTCCATCACTTCAGAAGGCTCGAAAGCACTTCTAACACCTGTCACCATAGACGACGACTTGGTAGCACGCTTGCTCCCTGCCTCCGTGCGCAAAGGCACTCCGTAGGAGCACCTCCAGCCGGCTTCACCTTCACCTCAACAAGGCACCTACCCGACACCCACCTACCCGGTCAACCCTCCAATCAACCAGGCTCCAGTCATCCCTCGTGACTACCAAATTCAATACCTACAACAGGACCTCGCAGCTGCCAACGAAACCAACAGCCAGCTCCAGAGAGCCCTGGCAGCTGCCAAAGATAAGATCGACCAACTTCAAGACGATCTTCAGGTCAAAGATAAAGCCCTAAGAGCCAGCAAAAGACTCGAAGACAGCCTTTCGGCAGCCCTAACAGCTGCCAACTACCATACCACACAACTCCAAGGCCACCTCAAAAACAGAGATAACGCCTTAAAAGTCAAAGATGACTCCCTGACAGCTGTTAACGAGCAACTCCAAGGCCTCCTAAAAGGAGATGACACCCTCCAGTCACTCCATAACGTACTAAAGACCAAAGATGCCGACCTGACAGCTGCCAACTTAACGATCTAAAAGCTTCAGAAAGACTTTCAAGCCCTCGAGACGACCTTAACAGCCGTCAATAAGACCATAGAAACAGTACGCTCCGAGATAACAGCTGCCAACAAAATCAGCGATGAGACCATCCAACAGCTCCGCGATGATCTCAAGGTCAAAAATGACGCCCTAACGGCAGCCACCAAAATCGCTAAAAATAACGCCCTAGCAGCCGTCAACAAAAAAAATCAATATCTCCAGGATAACTTGACAGCTGCCACTAGGCTCAACCATTACCTCCGTAGAGACCTGGAAGCCCGAGATGAGGCTATGGCAGCTGCCTGCCGTCACCTACAGCAG